>PNEQ01078819.1:12433-34434 GCA_003012365.1 Medauroidea extradentata
GGGGGGGGGGGGGGGGAATATTCCGCCAGCGTGTTCGCATACGCTCCTTACTGTTCCAATGTATGATGGCGATTGACAGCGGTGGGGAACAAACATTTACACCCACGTCTCTCAAATTAGACAATTTCCGCCCCTCTAAGACATCTACAGCATGAATGTCGCGCATTTAAAAACAGGAAGTTATGTTGCCGTATCCTGTACAAATAACTACAACTTCTTAAATGATTTGTCGGATGCAGCTTGAGTTACTGAGAAAATCACGAACAGAAAAAAAAAGTGTGCCTTAGCATTGTATTCCCAATACCAACTGAAACTAACATATCTATCGGGAAGTTAAAATACTGTGGTTGTGGGAAGGAAAGTCAGCGTAATAAGGAAATATGATACTTAGTTTACCAGTATTCAATCCCCATTCACATGCCTGCCTTAATTGTCGAAAATTCGTTACATTATCTGTTTTTCTCGGTTTTCGCTGCTACGTCGCCACAGACCATGTGCCATGAACTCATGTCAGGCGCAGTACATTTCCCCTTCCTGTGCCGTGTCCACCTATAAGTAGGGCCCGGTAGTTTTCGCGAAAAGATTTTTGCCCCACTTTGCTTCAGTGTCTTACATGTACACCTGCAGCTCAACTTCATGGCTATTGACAGAGTGTTTTTGTGCAGAGTCGTTATTCATTTGACTGTGCCAATCAGTACACGAATAACTGTCACACATCACGTCTGTGATTTGCGGGTTTAATCTCCACACGCTGGGTGTTACGGCATCCAATCACTGACCACATAGCAGAAATGCAGGTGCGCACGTAAGGCACTGAAACAAAGTGGGGCAAAAATCTTTTCGGGAAAACTACCGGGCCCTACCTATAAGTCGTTCGGGATAAAGTGAGCACTAAAAATTTAACCTTTAAAATATATTACTAGTCGTCACTGCATTCAATTTAACATTAAGACTCGGTTTCAGTCGCCATATTAAATGTTATTATTTTTCGCTTTTTTTTATTTCTAAGAAGAACCATATTAAATATGCTATTATACCTCAAATTCCATTTACCTTGCGCTACAGTACTGACCTTGCGATTTTACTGTTAACATATAATTACGCCGCAAAGTGTGTGGCAAATATTTTTATATTCATAATTGCCCGACAAATTGCGAGCTAACTATACCTTACTAGCTCTATTGCCATGCTTTTACTGTAGCTCAAGGTAAATAGAATTTGCGGTATAGTCGCAGATTTAACATTTTTCTTCACAGAATTAAAAAAATGCGGAAAATAATAAAATTCAATATGGTGACTGAAACCGAGTGGTTGGCAGCAAATTGCTGTATATAGTTCAGTGTATTTCTCTACTTAAGAGGGCGTGGTACATAATTCAACGCTAAAAGCGTTAATCTATAACTGTAGGTTTCTTGAAGCCAATTTGCGAAAATTAAACAATGGCAATCCTAGTCAATAGTTCTTGCCAACGTTTTAAACAAAATTGTTTCCATTGTTACGAACTTCTGAGGCACAATCTCTGACGCCGGAACCTCGTGCATTTAACTTCGGCGCAAGAGATCACGCGTAACGAATTAGTAATTCTGGATAAATATTTACACATAAATTTGGCCAATATCATTATTTAGGATCGTCATTGAGTATTTTATCCATATTGGCTTCGAAAAAAGCGTTTATTTATCTACCACGCACTCTTAAACACAACGACTGTGAAATAAAAGCATCTGAAATCGACATACTTGTGTTTTATGTAACTAATAAACTTTTGTTGTATAAAACTATTAAGTTCCAATACTGACTGCACAATTTGTCTTAGACGCGCAAATATCAAGTGACGTGTCCAGAGAGGTTAGACATTTCCATTTGTTAGCCGTTACGCGCGGAAATATACGAATTGGCAGAAAATAGAACTTCTGCAGGGTTTTTCTGAGTGCTCACTTTATCCCGAACCACTAATACTATACCCGCCGTACGGTAAGTTGATACTTTTATAAACGAACTGTTGAAAAAAATACTAGGAATACTTCCGTTATTACCATACAACTATGTAAGCAAATGAAAAAGCAATACAGTGAGATAAATAAATAAAATTACATTTATTTTTATTGTATGCTTCCGCAAGTATGAAAATTGTTCGTAATAATTATTTTAAAAGTGAGTCACACAAGTCTGGTATACGATGGTTTAGGGATGGCTGGGTTGTCATTGACGTGGAAATAGTTCTATACATTATGAACAGCGGCTAAAATATTGAAAATCGTTTAGTCAAATATGTACATAACGTGTTCCTTTGTAGGAACTGAAATAAAATTTGTATTTATATTTAGCATATATTACAGTAGTTTAGATGTGACTTAGTTGGTGACGACGTATGAACAATGTAAGTATGTCCATTCTCACTCGAGAACACTTCCTACGAAATTATTTACGTACATTTTATTCCTGTGTGAATATTCTCGTCTCCTCAATGCAGACAATGGTTTCTGTCCGAAAGCGATATCTTTAAAACTGACTGAGCACTGCCGAATATAATTTAATATGTCAATTCAAGCCTTGTACGCGCCTGCTTATGAGCGGAATGCTTTGAAAAAATTGAAGACTAAGAGCAGATGCACAACATTGTGCAGGTTTTGCAAAATAGTGCGCCGTTCGACCGCAAAAATGAATTTTACTTGATCTTGTGCAAGGGTGCCCATAAGGGGTGGAGGTTGGGGGCAAGGTGAGGCCTGAGCCCCCCCCCCCCCCCCTTAACAGCTGATGTTCAACAATGTATTTAGTTTTGTTTTTTTAATAAAACGTATAGCAAACTATTTGCAGTTGGCTAAGTTTCGTAATGTAGCCGGTTTCATATGTCAAAATATGCCAGTAGTTACAAGTTTATACACAGACTATATTCGTTCCTGTTGATATAAGCATATATTATGATCTTGCCCCCCTCCCTGACAATCTGTAAGATGGATGCCCTTGATCTTGTGGCTTATTTTTATAACAAAATTTATGGTGCATTGGGTTAAGGTTAATTCTACTACAGATTAGATAGAAAATGTGTTTTCTTATAGGATAGTTTGGGACGGGGAAAATTTTTACCACTAGTTTCACTACTGTCGCTGAAGGACCAGATAAATACGAAACCGTAGGAAAATTAAATTTCAAAAGGCTTGGAAACGACAGAAGTCATTTAATTAATTTTAAAGTGAAAAACAAACCGATTTCTTGTTTTAAATTATCAACTTAATGTAACTTAAAATGCAGGAAAGCTCTGTGATTGGTTAGTTTGCCCCCATTACCGATACCAGCGCTCAAGCGGCAGAAATGTTCCCTGTGACAAACTTATAACATTGATCTTTCTAACCTGTAATAGAATTAACCTTAATTAGGTGGGAAATGTGAAAAACTATGTGTTTTATTGCTACCAAATAAATTCGGCGCAAATTACGATGCTACAGAAGCGACACGACCGCGCTGCGACATGACAAACAAAATCTGCACCAAGGTTACTGTGACGTCAGTTCGACGAAAATGGCTGACGCGACGCGAATGCCGAACATAAATTACATCTGTTTAATTCGGGTAGGAATTTAATTTTGTCGCCAAAACTGGTAAGTTCACAATAATTTGCGTATAATTATTTGAAGAGGAATTTTTGCTGCTTATCATGAACAAAACATGACATGTTTAAGCAAACGTGTAATATTGTGACTTTATTTGCACATTTCGACGTGCTAGTGGTTATTTAAAAATGATAAAAAATCAATAAAAAAACTCAAATACTGTTTATAAACATCTGTGGCTATCGTACTACAGGTTAGTATGTAGTAGCAATGAACTGTTTACATTTTTTTTTTTTTATTTGTCGCGCGGTAGCCCTAACTAATGTTTGCAAATACGAGAAATTTTAGTGTCGCATCGCGCCCTTCGTGTTCGCTTCTGTCGCGCCATTGTGATTCCGTCACGACATAACACAGAAGGGATTATGCGATATGAATATTATGTTGTTTGTTTATCTATATTTTCAAAACCAGTGTTAAACTGTCTGGCGTGGCCTTCAAACCGGGGAAGAAATGGCGCGTGAGTAATGTGGGGTGTGTTTCCAGCGGCGAAGACACGCAGCCACGCGAGGGTACCACACGGAATCAGCGAGGTAAATGGTCGTAATGGCGCTAGTCACGTGTAGGAGGGGGAGGGGGTAGGGGCGTGGCTCGCACGTGGTTATAAACAACGCCTGTCTGACGATGATTTCACTGCACCGCGCTCCTACTACGTTCATTATCGTCATCAGCCTAACTGCCGCGCCGGCAGGCAACGCTATCATCTGCCAGCAGATCGACCGTGCTATGTGCTGTAGGCGCTACCAACTCGTGTCTCGCTCACTGAGTGAAGAGATTTTCCTCAGCACCAGGCACCCACGTATAATTAATAGGGACCGGAACATTTCGCAAATTCAACGACCTGTAGACTAGAATCCATTATACTATTTATTTATTTTGTCTTTATTTACCTTGGGCGCAATTAAGGCAATCTCTGCTTTCTCTTCCACTGGACCCGGTTTACATGAGCATATATCAAAAACACAGTAATTACTCTAAGTTTACATACAAACTAATAATACACAAATTTACTAAATTTGTCACGGAAACACAACAATTTTGCTTACAAAATTGTCACACAAATTTAAGTTTACATATTACTATACAATTTATTATTTGATTTTCTTGTAGATTATCAAATTCCTATTTAAAAGATTTTAAGTTTTAAGACGATAATTTGTTTTTTCTAATTGTATTACGTGTGAAGATTTCTAAGATAAATAAGTTTTAGTTGATTTGAAAATAAATCTCAAGCCCCGTCTATTCGTTCCCTGTCTGCTGTTCCACTGAGTAGTAGTTAGTTGACTAATATTCGAGGCTTGAATATGCATAGTATAATGGATTCTAGCCTACAGGTAATTGAATTCGCGAAATTTTCCAGTCCCTAATAATTAATTCTGTAGTTACAGTACACACCCGTGAACCTAAGTAAACGTAACCTTTTAAAAATAGGTTGGGAAGAGAGGAGTATAAAGAAATAAAAGTAAGGCAGGGTCTCACCACGCGGGTTAAATTTTTCGTTAATAAATCGGAACAATACTTTTACTAATGTAACTAAGACATTATTACTTTAGCGTTTTCACATTATGAAAATGGTTTCGGTCTTAGGTCTTAATCAAAAATGTTTACAAACTCTGAAATTTATGTTTCTACATCTACGAAAAGAAAACTCTTTTCAAACTATGTTTCTATCAGTTTAAAAATTTGGATCGCTTATTGGAAACACGATTTTTCAAAACTCTCAAAATGGCTAGAAACAACTTTTTAAACTAGGAATATTCCAACAGGATTCGAAAAACTCAATAATGCGCTGTAATTTGAACCATAACTGTCGCAAATAAAATAATACTGTCACCGCATAAAGTCTCATAGGAAAATTAATAATAGTAAAGCTCTGTGCGCCAGTTTCGGGGTTTGCGTGTAGAAGCTATAATGCATTACGTAAGCCGACCGAGATCACTCTTAACGCTCCATTGGTTTGTGCCTCACATACACTAGAACACAGCCTACTCAGACAAGAACCTTAAGAGTGCGTGGTAGATAAATAGACGCTGAAAACATCAATTTATTTCTACGATTTTCACGAAGCTAATATGGATAAAATACTCAATGACAATCCTAGATAATGGTATTTGCCAACTTTATGAGTAAAAATTGAACCAGAATTACTAATTCGTTACGCGTGATCTCTTGCGCCGCAGTTAAATGCACGAGGTTCCGGCGTCAGAGATTGTGCCTCAGGAGTTCGTAACACTGGAAACGATTTTGTTTAAAACGTTGGCTAAAACTATTCTAGGATTGCTATTGTTTAATTTTCGCAAATTGGCTTCAAGAAACCTACAGTTTTAGATTAATGCTTTTAGCGTTGAATTAAGTACCACGCCCTCTTAAAGAGTTAGTTGACCTGGCGCGTGGGTTGTGATGTAACATGATACGAAAGGTATTTTCCTTCTATAACTATTAATAATGTTTCCAATGTGCTTACGTACGAAAAGAATACACACGTCAAACTGTGTCCCTATGATCCAAAAAAATTCAAATCATGATTGCCAATCTCCTCAAAAGTGTCAAAACTGGCTATTTTACACTTTTGTAGCTGAGAAAATATCAGCCGTAATCGTAAGACAAAATCATAGAAACCTACAATGGACTCTACCACATACTTCCCACAAATACATCGCTTGAAGTCACGTTGAATATACATTCTACGAACACACTGCCCGCTAGTTTAGTCCTTCCCTCCTAGAGACGATAATGTGTTTGACGGACGTGTTAGATTCGACTTATCGACTTCCCCGTTTTCGTTCTTCAGACGAAAAACAAATTCTTGCGTCAATTAACTCTTAAGGGCGCCGCCTACCAGCGCGGTAGCGGCTCAGAAGTGACCGACATATAAGGTCGACCTTGAAACGCGCATCAAATACCGCGTCGCCTCAACGAGCCAAGAGCTGAACTAGCGTGCAAGCTTCCCGCCGAACTGTTTTTACAGTGTGACATTAAGCGGTGACCATATAATTTCATTGGGGAAAGACTGCAACTAAGTTCAGTGCAGGTCGCTACCTGAGTTTCACATACATCCGGTTAATACATTTTAAAGTACGGTAGTCTCAAAAAGGCCGTTTCTAGCCATGTTGGAGGCTTAGAAACAGTGCTTTAAGGAGCGTGGCGTCTTAAAAATGATGTTCCGACCTTGTCTGAAGTTTGTTTTCTTTTCGTACGTTGGCACAATGAACACACGCGGAATAATTTCGTAGAAAACAACCTGTTTACGAACACACTGCAACGCATGTGAAGGGTGGGGTAGGCGGCCACCTTAAGCGGTGACCATATAATTTTATTGGTGGAAAGTCTGCAACTAAGTTCAGTGCACATCGAAATCTGAGTTTCACGTACATCAGGTGAGTAAATTTTGAAGTACGGCTTGGAAACTTAGTTTTAATTAGAGAAGTGTCTTAAAAGTTACGTTCCGACCTTGTCTCAAGTGGTTTTTCTTTTCGTACACTAACACAGTGGGCATATGTGGGATAGTTTCGTAAAAAAAGGATTTACGAACACACTGCAACGCGTTTTAATTGGGTGGTAGGCGAGGCCTTTAAGGGGGAAACTAGATGCTAAATGTATATATAAATTTTTCTGCAATAACTTATGTTCTAAAATATTTTAGGTAAATGTGGCGATTCCCTTGAAATTATTCTGCATGACAAATTAATGAATGATATCATTATTATTTATGTCAATCAGTTTATCAAGGATATATCCTATGTCATGCAAATAATATATTTTGATGATGTAACTTGAATAAATGTTTTGGCTAGAAAAAAGTACAAGGAAATTATCTAACACCCCACTTTAAGGCGATCCGGCCGTCCTTGAGATAATAGTTCCGCCTGGCGACCAGACGCAGTGCGGATGCTGCCCGCTGGAGCAGAATATCTCAAGGTCACCGCATCCCGCTAGCACGCCATCTTGGACCTGTGTCTGGAGATATTTTCTGATGCCTAGAGGTGATGGAGCAGTAAGGACTCTGCTGTTAGCGTGCTCCAGGACGATTGGCCAAAAGTCCCGGATTTTTAAACGCAAATTTCATCAGTTTGCCAATGTCAATATATTTCATTTATTAATAACTTTATAATGTATAATTACCATGGTTAAATGTAAGAAAAGTCGTACGCCTTAATTTCGCCATGTAAAACTTAAGACGTAAATAAAATAAAATAGATTCGCGGCGGGATCGGTCCCCTTTTCGAGTGTGGGATTCGTTTTCTCGGGGATGTCCTGTTTCCTCCCGCCCCTTCATTCCAGCGCTGCCCCATACTCATGTCACCCCTCACCAGCGTTAAAAACCTAGATGTAAAGTGCTGACCAAACTCTTCAGTCACTTGAATCCTGGCCAAAGAGGTACAATTTAGTCACCTCCATAGGCGTGCGCAAGGCAGGTGCCACAGGCACCTTGGTACCACGATCAGAATATTATAGTTGGCTTGCTTTTATTTATTTCATCAATATAAAAAAGTACAAAAATGCTCGATGTAAAATACTGCATTTCCACAAGGATAGCTCTTTAATTCAGATTCTTATGTTAATCACATTTCCCTGAGGTTTTTAAAATGTCTTATTCCGGAATTGTAAACTTGTTATTAAGTGAAAATTTTTAACATTATTGTATGAAGATATATACTACAACTTTAAATCCATTTCATTCTTGTAAATATACTGATCTGTTAGGCTTTGTGTATTATTACATGCTGAAGAAATATTTTTTGTTATTCCTACTATATAGCTACATTTTTACTAATTAATTTTATTTTTAAAATTGTTTGTTTTGTGTACACGTAATTTCTTTTTTGTATGTCTGCATAACGAGTTAGGACTTTGTGTTAGTATTATTTTTTGAAAAATCGTAAACTCTGTTCGAGTATTTACTGGTCGCTACTTCGCACGAATATGTAAAGTGGTCTGTTGTATTGTCATATTTAGTCATCATTAGTTTTTAATTTTTCTTAGTTTTTGTCAGTCCTATGTATATCTAATTTTATTTTGTGGATCTGTAAGAAAAATGGGTAAGGGCAAGAGAAGACTACGTGCCTTAACTTCGCCATTTAATTAATAAGTCAATAAACAAGTAAATAAATATATTTTAAAGGACCTGGTGGGGGATGTAATCTGACAGCACTACTAAACAAGTTCTGCGCGTGCCTATGGTCATCTTCCAGAGTTCGGGGTTGGGTGAAGTGTTTTCCCCTCATAAACAGATTATGCAAGACAATGGCGAACTACCACAGTTTCATCCTAGCCTAGTCCCTCCTCCTCCTCAGGTGTTGCTCCTGAGGTTCCAGCCAGTCTCCAGGCTAAAAACTCATCCATATTCAGAAAGTTTATCTCAGAAAATACTACAACCAAATGTACCATAAATAATACTGCTGAGCTACGTTAATGGTATTTACTGTTACTATACAACTAACCAAAAATTTCATTTGCGACGATGCTACAACATTAATGCACTTTGCCGCAACAGACTTTGTATTGTGGCAAGGAAATAGTTTTGAGTGTGAGTTTATCATTTACACGCTCAGATCAGCTGTATTATTTGTGTTTAACAAGTTACATACGCATACTTAAATTTCTTCCTAGTCATAAGGGGGGGGGGGCTACAAAACTGATGTGTGAAGAGCAGTATGCTTACACAGTTTTAAAAAAAATGTACTTTTACAAACAATACATACTGTATACTTATATGAAATTTTTTATATATACAAATATGTCAGTATATTTACAAACTATTTTGAATATTTACAAATAATATGTTTTGTATATTTACAACCGAAATCTTTTACATTTTACAGCAATTGTTTGAAAGGACATAGCAAAGGTTATGCAATCAATTTTCAAGATTTTTTTTTTGTTAAAGTTCCAATGATTTTTTTAAAATGTGACAGGCCTTTGAAGGTTATTTTGTTTCAAATCGAACACTCTGCTCATAAAAATGCATTTCTCTAGTCCTCTCAGGTAATTTGAAAACGTACACCAATTTAATTATCTGCGACATCCCTTTTGTAGTGTCTAACTTTTTTTTATTGCCAGCCAATTTACTTATGTACACTAAACGTTATAATAAACATAGCAGCGTAAATCACAAACGCAGTAGCATTCACCTTTCTAAAAGTTAACGTCTCAGGCCACATCTGTTATTATTTACAAGCCGTTCTCTAAAACTGTTCACGAACAACAAATGTAAGGACACATAAGCAGCGCCAAGGAAAGACTTTATTTAGTCGTGATATTTCATAAAGAGCACGATGCCTCTATTATTGTGGTATATAACTCCCTTCCTACTTTCATAGCATTGTGTCGTGAGAGTCAGTAGTACAAAAAAACTTCAACTGATGGCCAAGCGTAAGAGCACCTCAGGGTTACTTTAAGTTGGTATTACTGCAGACCGGCTTGCTTTATTCCCTTCAAGGCCGCAGTTCGGGAAATTAATTGATGCTTCATTAGAGCCGCAAGGCCATTACCATCTACTGGCAGCTTTTATAACACTTGTCTTCTACGTCAGTTATCTCGGCAGTTTCTTTTGCAGATTGAACACTGTAAAACGCACGTAGAAAACATCGTACGTGTATGACCCTGCGTTTTTTGCTGTATCTAAGGAATAAACGGAAAAAGACGAAAGGAAAAATGCGATTAAGCAGTGATGTACTTAATTCATGGTCGCCATAAAAAAGATTAATTCAACAAGTAATTTTTGCACGGACTTAGCTGAGACTTTTTTTTTTTTGCGTCTGTCTGCATTGACCTTGAGCAGAAAGTTTTAGTTTGTTAAGTTCTGTCTACCAACGTTGCTAGACAGTGTGTCTGAGTTGTTGTATTTATCTTTGCATTGATTCATTTACTTGTACTTCATGTAGGCTATCTGTGTTTCTCACACGAGCCTTTAATTTTTTGTAACATAGTTGTGAGTGAGTACTTAAGGCAATGATTCCTCATTTCTACTACTTTTACGATAGTAATATTTAAATCCTAAACGACAGTAGATATCGAAAACGGTTCCCCGGTTCTGTTACAAACCGTTTATACAACTGGAACTAATTTTTTCAATACAAAATATATAATCGTTTTAGCTAATTATGAAATTTAAAAATAAAATCTTATTAGTGACCTAATTAGCAAAATCCATATAATTGTTTACCTAGAAAAATTTTTACTACGTAGTAACAACATTTTTTAACATAACTGGGGAACTGCTTTACGATATCTGCCCTCGTTTAGGAATAAAAAGTAACGATCGTAAAAATGGTAGAAATTATTGATCATGACCTTTAACCAATGTATTTTTTTTAATCCAACATAAAATTTGTGGGAATATTTACGACTAAATGTGGCAGAATTCTCTGATCCGATTTTATATTTTACTAGTAACTTAACAAAAAGTTTATATTGTCTATTCTGTGATATTATTAGAAAATGTTTTAATTAATTTAAAGTTTATTTAATAAACAAAAAAGTATGTGTTTACATCCGTCCAAACAAACGTTTCCGTTTGTGCAAAAATTTTTCCTTGGATTCTCTACGTTGGCTGAAGTATCGGTTACCGATAACAGTTTACCTTCATTACTTCTTTATTTCCTACAGGTTAGCAAACGTAAACGCAACATTAAAAATCCAAGGAATGTAAGGCAAACATCGCCAAATAAAAAAAAAGTTTGTATTTCGTCAAAGTAGAATGATGGCAATTTAGTAGACTGTGTTAGAAGTTGTTTGATACGATATTTCACAAATCCATGTGCAAAGCAATAGTATGTTATAATTTAGACAAGAGTCTGTTTTGATCCATGTATTATGATTTTTACTACGTGCGTGACATTAGTAACAGTTTCTAAAACATTATTTGCATTACAACTGTCTTCGTAATTTTTTGTCTCATAGTAGTAGATGATAAATATTTACCTATGACTTGTCCACCACTTCTCTTTACACACACACACACACACACATATATATATTTATTTATATATATAACGTATACGCTTCAATACCATTCATCTGATTACGATGAAAATTTGGTGAGTAGTGAATTCGCCCGGGAAGGTTTCTGCAAAAAGTGGGGGGAGCGGGGCAAAATGGGGTAAAGAGGCAGAATGGGAACCCAAAAACATTTCGTGAAAAAAATGGGAAGGGGGGGGGGCGTGGGGGAACCGGGACAGCTAGTTATATATAAAAAAAAATTAAGACAAACAAAATACAATATTGTACGATCGTGTTAAAAACATATTACGACTGCTTTGAGGCAAAATTTTCGGATACTTTCTCAAAAAAAAAAAAAAAAAACTTTTTCACGTGTTTTGTTGGTTAAGGAATTTTAACTTTCCATTTCTCTTAAGGAAAATCAGTGGCACAAGTGCTCGCCTGTCCATTAAAAGTAGATGTAGGCGTGTCACGCACGTGTTTATCAAGCGACACAACTAAACATGTTGTCAATATCAATAAATATATTTCTGTATATTGGAGGCATAAGACACTATGTCACAAACATCATATTTTTCAGGAGAGCAGTTTTAAGAGTGTGATTCACTAGTGAATTCAGCTGTTTAATACACAAAAATTTGGGTTTGTGACACCATACGGAATTTGTGTTGTATGCTACTAGAAAGTACTTAAAACTGTGTTAATGTTTATGTTGAAAAATGCGTTTTAAGAAAAAGTGGACATAATGTCTTAGATTTAAGGCCTCGCTCTCTAGTTTAGCAGTGGTTTCGAAAACATTAGCAGTTTAAACACTTTTATATCAACGTTTGTATATGAATTTTTCTGTTGCAATACACCACAAATAGTACACATTTTGTTGTGAAAATAAGCCAAAATGAAGCAAAATATTTTTTTGCTCATAAACGGTACATTATTTAAAAAAAAAAAAACGCTTGGCCATATTGTGTATCGTATGACTGTACACTGTCTCAAATTTTTTCAAAGCATTTGGTTGAAAAATATTTGAGTTATTTGCAATTGTTTGAAATAAACGAGAGATCATGCAATTTAACGTTATTAGCCCCTGAGTTTCGCATGTTTGTATGCCCGCAATACAGGCTAGCGGGAATTTTACAGTTCACCCTACATTATTGGTTTAAAAAAAATCTTCAGTCATTCTACACATACTGCCGGCTATCAGCAGAAGCCAAATGATAACACAATATCTTGGAGTCTGTTTGTTTGCAGTTAAAGCGAAATTCACAGGTCCCTACTCAATACCCGAGAAGTCAAGAAATTATAGTCTACAGTTACATTATAGATAGAGACGATTGTTGGAGATGATGGTTTATCGCGGGAATACTTGACTGTTTGCTGGATTTCAATGCACGTTCAGCTTACCAGAAGATTACTGGCTTTAGCTTGTACTTGGATCTGTTACCCTATTTGACTGAGCCTATAAGAATCCCGCTATTGTAATATTTGATGCCTGTTATTGGTCTGCAGACAGCTACGTTGTGTCAGACGTATATCACCCAATCACACGTGTCACAAGAAACTGCAGCATTTTCAAGGGTATGTTGGCACGAAACATTTTCGCGATATACCATAATCTCTAGCGATGGTATATCGCGAAAATATTTTGTGCAAACATACCCTTTACAACGCGGTAGTTTCTTGTGACACGTGTGATTCGGTTATATACTTCTGACACTACATGGCTGTCTGCTGACCAATGACTGGCATCAAATATTACAATAGCCTGATTCTTATTGGCTCAGTCAAATAGGGTAACAGATCCAAGTACAAGTTAAAGCCAGTAGTCTTCTGGTAAGCGGAATGTGCGTTGAAATTCAGCAAACAGTCAAGTATTCCCGCGATAAACCATCATCTCCAATTATAGACCACAAATTATCATGTAATACAAAACGAATTCTCATTAATAATTAACAATACCAAAAAATTGTCGGACTTCACACGATGGATTTTAGAGTGGCTACAGTGGTTGCCTTCTCGAAGTTACATGTCCGAACAGAAATTTGGTAGCTGCAACTGCATTTATGAGGTTTTTTTAAAAAGATGTTGATGAATAAATTCAAGACTCTCGCTAAAGAACACGTGTTGTAGTTCTCTCATATTATAATCGATGACGATAAGGATAGAGTTGAAACAGAACTTTACGTAGTAATATTATGAAGATCATATATTATTGATGTGATATGAGCTATCAGTACTTTTCTGGAGTGAAACACAGTTCTGTAGCAAAATTTTTCATTTATGTGACAAAATTATTTCATAGTTAATTTACAGTCTTCGCTGGAAATTCATTCCAAATTCAATTCCATATACCTCAAGATACTACTAAAAGTAAACAGCTCCTTTACCAGGACCACATTAAGTTCAGAACTTTCCCTTTTGAAGCTGTCGTAAAATTATGTTTTAGGTAACTAAGTTCAAGAAAAATTAATAATTTAATATTTTCTAAAAATGTAAAATACAAACTATACAACTAAGATGTGTTTATAAATTTAATGTGAACTTACCGCACCGTAACTTCAAATAATTTAAACACACAGCACACAGAATTCACTGTGTATGAGTTTGTATATATATGTACAATTATGTATGTATAAATAAATATATATATATATGTCATGACTTGCCGTCACATAATTTAAAATAAAAGTTGAAATATTACGACACGCTAATATATTCACGTTAAAATTACTGAAATTATTAAATGCAGGATAATTCTTTTATCGAGTAGAAAGAGCGCGTTAAAAAAAATTAAAGTCTATATTAAATTCAGAGACACGAAATTTCCGTAACTCGTTTATATTTTTACGTACGTTATTAAACAGTAAAATATCAAAGAATAAGACACGTTTATGTAATAACTAAACCCTCCTCCTCTTAACCCAGCTTCTTTCTCCCTCCTTCCCCCACTTGCTCATCATGTTTGTGCCAGTTTCTGACAGCTTAGTGGACATTCATAACACTTACATATAAAATATCACAATTGAAAGAGTGGACAAGGTTAACACTTAGATACGTGCGTAGTGTGTATCTGTAACAACAATCATTCAAGAAAATGGTTTCGAAATACCATTTCAAAAAGAGAACCTTATTTTTATTCATTATTTGTTGGCTGAAGAAAGCCGGAGTGGGGCCTTTGTTACTGCCAGTATATACATACACACACACAAACACACACACACACACATATATATATATATATATATATATGTATATATATATATATATATATATATATATATATAATGAAGTGTCCTGACACACTCACTCACTCACTCACTCATCAACGCACAGCCCAAACCGCTGGACCCAGAACCATGACATTTTGAGGGAAGCTTCCCCCTGGCCCGTAGGCACCCACTAAGAATGGATTTTTCGAAATTCGATAATTAAGGGGTTGAAGGGGGGTGAAATGTGTTTTCAAAGAATCCCTGATATCTCATTAACCGGGAAAGCTACCATAATTCTTTTTAACTTCATAATATTGCCCAAAGAAATGCATATTTGCGAATTTTTTGATTTGCGAAATTCGAAAGTTAAGGGGGTGAAAAGCTGTCAAATGTGTTTTTCATTAATCCGTGATTTCTCCTAAAGCATTTCAGATAGTGAGGTGAGTTTTTCTTTAAAATGTTCCTTAAGTAAATATCTAAAAAGGATTTTTAGAATTTTTCGAAATTAGTCTTTGAAAGTTCTTAAAAATATAAAACGTGTTTTTAATTAATCCCACTTATCTCCTAAACCAGTGAAAATATTGAAATGGTTTTTGCTTTAAAATGATTTCTTACTTTAGTATCAAAAAAGTAATTTCAGGATTTTTCGAAATTCGTCCTTGAAAGCTGTTAAAAATAAAAAATATGTTTTCAAATAATCACCTGTACCGCTTATACCCGTTGAGAATCGAGATGATTTTTTGTTAAGAATGAAGCTTATGTAAATATCTACAAATCAAATTCAGGATTTTATGAAATTCGAAAATTAAGGATGTGAAAAGCAGGAAAATGTTACAGTCTCCCGAAAAAAGAGAATGATCACGGAGAAATAATTCAACAGTTGTTTCTTTTTGCCAGCCTACTCATAAATAAAACCTCTTTGGACTGTAGCCTGTACATACGAAAGAATTATCACGGCCTGCCTTTAAGCATTCACTCAGGTATTGTATAAAGTTTGTGGTGTGGGAGGGGTGGTTTACGGGTTCGTATCCCGTGCAAGACTTTGCGATGAGAATTACTATGACATCATACGAGCATATTGCGCGCGCTCTTTACACTGAGCTAAGACAGTTTATAGTTCACTGTTACTGAGTACGCTAGCTGTTAAATGCCTTCATTACATATTTTATCCAGAGTTACTGTTTACATTACATAATTTTACGCGGGCAAAGCCACAGCCGGCCAGCTAGTATGTGTGTGTGTGTATGTGTGTGTATATATATATCTATATATATATATATATATATATATATATATATATATATATATATATATATATAAGGTTGAATTTTCAGAAAATAGTGCAGAAATTGTTACATAAACTTGCTAGTCTTACAATTTGCAGAATGACATATTATGACTGACTTTTTGTAGTTCTTGTGACACGCTAATAAAACATGCAAGCCAGTTTAAGGCCATGATCTTTCATTAATTTCAAACAATTGCAAATAACTAGATCATTTTTTAACCAAATGCTTTGAAAATAAAATTGAGTCTGTGTACAGTCATGCAATACACAATTTTGCCACAGCGTTTTTTAAGATAATGTACCGTTTACTAGCTTCATTTTGGCTTATTCTGACAACAAATTACGTATTATTCAGGGGCAAAAACTAAAAATCCTTTTGGTGTATTGCTACAGCAAAATTCAGATACAAACGTTGATGTATACGTCTTAGAACTGTAAGAATGAATTTTTGATGTATGTATTAATTTATGTTTAAATTTTTTTTTTTTTCGAAACCACTGCAAAACTAAAGAGCGAGGCCTTAAGAAAAATTTAACAAGTGTGAATGAAGGGGTGTTTCCTTATGTAAGTGTAAATTGTACTTAGCAAACGGCATTTACTAACAAAATTAAGGGTCGATGTAAATTTGCGAAAATGTTCTATTTTACCGTAGACGCGGTTACCTTAAGAGGCTGTCACAACTCTTCAGTTGAAATTTTTCATATTTGTATAGTAAATTAAGGATGTGAAAGATTGTATACCAAAGTCTATTAAGGGGAATGTTTTATTTCACTATTTGGTAAATATTATTAGACTTAATTGGTATTTGAAAGTAAGGTAAGTGGACTTTACGTCTCGGTGACAGCAAGGTCATTATAGACGGTGACACAACTTGCTACAACGACAGGAGCTGGGAGAGGAGTCGGGTATCATCCCAGCATTCACCTGGACAAATAAATTACTGTTAATATTGTAACGTTGAAGTTACAACTATAAATTATTTGCTTCGACAGTACAATTTTGTTGGTATAATTTATTTAAACAAACTAATATATTGTTGGTACTACTAAATTTTTCGTTAGATGTTATTCTTAACAATATTTGAATTTGATTTACCCAAAATATTTGTTCCTGTTAAAAATACGAACTCTAATTTGCTTATACTACTTTATTTATTTGTTTTTACTGTCATATTTACTTGAGTTATCCCTATTTATGACTTATGTACAGATTTAGTAAGTGTAACCATGTCAGATATATTGAAACAAAGAAACATTTGGCTGGAAGCGACGAAAAATGTCCGTTCAGGAAGTCGTTCGTTCAAATTGAGATTATTTGGTATGCACGCGTTCGCTTTTATACACACTGTGGTTTGGAAAACTTCTCATCTTTTTTTTAGTATCAGTATTTAACAGATTTATAGAGTATTAATTGTTGTGTTCTATTGTTTAGTTACGTTAAGTTAAATGACTGAAGATAAGTATAACGGTTAAAAACATTTTGCAGAGTACACACGAGTATAATTCTAGTTTCCATTTCATGCTATCTGTATTTTGCCACATATTCTGAGTAATAAAGGCTATGGAGAAGAAAACAGCGAGAGTCAGCCAGATTATCAGAATCACGAGTTTATCGGAGTTACATGTCTGTCACAGGTGTGTGAGTGTAAAAAATCATTTAACTGTTTATAACTCGTGTTAATCTTAGGGTAACGTGCGTCGTCGGCAATCAAAAGATTGCGAGTTCCAATCCGTTTACATCCGTAGTTTTTTTATATTTATTTGTAAATATTGTTTGTACAAATGTTCCTGTGTAAATAACTTTTTGTTCGTGATTAGAGCAAGCAAAATAATTTTAATGTCGTATATTTTAAAGGTTGCTAAAATCAATTAACTATGTTTGATTTAACAATATCTGTATTGTGTCAACAACCACGTCATTTGGTTACAAATATAAAATTATTTCAAACAAATAATTTGGTTGTGACAAACTAGTTTCCACGTATTCGAATATACCATTTGGATGTTTCAAATAAATTTTGGTTGATTTCGCAATATTTTTCTCAGTGTATGTATGGCCAGAGCCGGGGATCGAACCCGGATCCTCCCGAATGCGAGTCCAGCGTGAGAGGCTCAAAAGCGACGGAGCAATAAGGTCGACCTTGAAGCGCGCATCAAATGCCGCGTCGCCTCAACGAGACAAGCGCTGAACTAGCGTGCAAGGTTCTTGCGGAACAGTTTTCACTATGGGACGTTAAGCGGTCACCACATAATGTTATTGGTGGAAAATCTACAACTAAGTTCAGTGCAGGTCGCAATCTCTGAGTTTCACGTACATCCGGTTAGTACATTTTGAAGTGCGGAAGTCTGCAAAGGCTGTTTTTAGCCATGTTGGAGGGCTTAGAAACAGCGTTTTTAATTAGCATGGTGTCTTAACAATGAGATTCCTACCTTGTCTGAAGTTTGTTTTCTTTTCGTACGTAGACACAATGAGCACACGTGGAATATTTTCGTAGAAAACCCTGTTTATAACGATCACATTGCAACGCATTTGAAGCGTGGGGTAGGCGGGTAAGTAATTCAACGCTTAAGGCGTCAGTTTAAAATTGTAGGCTTTAATACAGTATTTCGTATGAAATATGATATCTCGATTGTAATGTTTTGAAATATATCTTGCCAAATTTTGAACCAGGAAAAAAAAAATTAAAAATTGGTTGTGATTAGTGGCACTAGCTCTTAAGGGTGCTGCCTAACCCACATTCCTGGCGAAGATAGGGTAGGGAATTGCTCGCTAATTTTAATTTGGTGTTAGTACTAGTCGAACCTACATGTATGCCATCACTGACTTTTTTTTTTTTAATTTATCGCGTCGTAGTCCTCACTGATCTGTAATCATTCAGAGCGTTTAGTAAATACTTCGAAGATTAGGAACAGCTAAGTATATCCAGTACCAGGAAACATTGTATAGTTAGACACCCCCCCCCTGATTTTTGCGAAAATAATTTTGCACCAAGTAATTTCAATGTCTCACGTAGTATCTGCAGCGGAGCCACGAGTTTGTCTCGAGAAGATTTTTCCACCGTTTTGTTTCAATGCTTTACGTGTAGGCTCTACGTCTGCAACTGTGCTTCATGGTCAGTGATTGGCTGTTCTTAACTCACGACATCATGGGGATCTACCCGCAAATCACAGACGTGTGTCGCAGTAACCTTATTCTCATTGATACTGTCAAATAAGTGTCGACTTTATGTACAAATACACTCTGCCAATAGTCAGGAAGCAGAGGTGCAGAAGTGAACGTTATCCATTGATACAGAATGTTGTATAGGCCGTTCACGATAAAGTGAGCACTTCATTTAGTTTTCCTTCAGCCGTTTTGCAGCCATCTTTACCATTTTTTAATATGAAGACTTCCATGTAACTGAAAATCAGTGTAAACATTCCATCACTCTGAAAAGTTAACATATATTGGCCCAATTAAACATACTTCTATTTAATTATAAATTCTGCTGAGTGCTCGGTTTATAGTGAACAGACTATATAATTCTATTCACTGAAATCACCAGCTCTAGTCATAGCTGTGAGTGTCGCCCACCTAACAGCACGGAGTGTCTCTATCCCACGCCTCGGCGGCCGAAGAAAGGAGAGCTGGTGCTGACATGGTAGTGGTGTTGGTGGTGTCGACTAGGAGGCGGACACTTGGATATGGCACGAGGTCCTAGCACAGTAGTGTGGTACATGGTATATGTTACAGTCTGCACATCACTCAACTACAGCCCACGTCCAGTACCTCCATAGTCTCTGCCGGGGTCGTTCACCTCTGCCCGCCTTCCTGTCCCGAGCAACATCCGTCCTCCTGCATGTACTATTCTACCTCTACAAGAGTATAACATTCATCAAACACGAAGTAGTGATTGTTTTGTAGACGTCACTATTGAGTACATATATATAGGCGGTTCAGGATACAGCGAGCACTCAATAAAGCCCTGCAAAATTTATATTTTCAACCAATTCGTATCTATCCGCTCATAACGGCTAAGGAAGGGAACTGTATATTCCCTCTGGACACGTCACTTGTTGTTTGCGCGTGAAATATAATTTGTGCAGTCGGTAGTATCGTCAATAATTTAATAAAGTAATCCTTTTTAATTATATAAAATACGCGTATTTCGATTTCAGTTGATATAGTTGTATTTAAGTTAGAAAATACACGGAAGTATATTCAGAAAATCACTGCCAACCTTACAAGAAGTAAGGGAACTATTGTTAATTTTGAGTAATACGCAGTAACGGTTAGTGATATTTTTCAAAGGTTAAATCTTGAGAGCTCACTTTATCCCGGACGACCTATATGCAGGCCTGTTTTATGATTGTTGTTGACAGCGTGTGCGCTGTGCAGGAGCGTCGCTCATTCGGCTGTGCAAGTCAGACGAAGGTTACTGCGAGACGCTGAGAGATAAGAACAGCCAATCACTGACCACGAAGCAGAGCTGTAGATGTGCAGATGATGCATTGAAACAAGACAGTGCTAAATTATTTACGCAAACTCTCTCTCTCTCTCTCTCTCTCTCTCTCTCTCTCTCTCTCCATGCACACGTAGACTATGCATGTGTGTATGTCTGTATATGTGTGCCTGCGTATGTGTGTGTGTGTGTGTTCTTGTCAGTCTGGCTATTTTCTAATGTATGCTGTCCTATAACAGTCATCACATGTTTCTGACAAAAATATAAATATAAATAAATATATATATATTTTTTTATAGTAAAAGCGGGGACAAATCGTGGCAGGGGTCTGAATAGGGTACCCAAACATTTAGTGGGATTTGTTTGTAGAACGGTCGTAAATAGCCCTTGACGTCGTTTTGCATCATTTACAATTTTTAAAATGTTTCCTTGCAAAAATTATTTTATTAGGAATACATTTATTTGCCGTTATTTATCCCTTTTAATTTTTTTGTGGCGAAGTTGCATTTGATGCAGATGTCAGTTTCGTCCTTTTCACGCCTATGCCATTTCAAGTGTTCATTAAAAACATAGTTTTAGTAATATCACTTTTAATACTTTTATGTAACAAACACATGTCTCACTAAAACTCCTGACGCACGACAGAGCCCGTCGAGTTGGAATATAATGAGCCGCTGCCAAAATTTTTATTCAGTTTACCACGGGCGTTGAAACGGGCGTTGAAATAGTAGGGTCACGCTTCTGTCAGCTGTTAACGCGAACCTATATAGCAGTAGAGCCACGATTTTATGGCGAAAAGATTTTTGCAACATTTAGTTTGTCTGCGTCATGTGCTCACCTGCAACTCTGCTACATCGTCTGTGGTTGGATGATTTTACTCCCACTTGCCTTGGCAAATTATAGACGTACAGACTCACAATAATCTTATTCTGATTGGTACAGTAAAATGAGAAACGTGTCTGAACAAAGACACGCTGCCAATAACCTTGAAACAGAACTGCCGATGTGCACGTGAGTCACTGAAACAATGTGGGGCAAAAATCTTTTCGCGACAATATCGTGGCCCTAACCATAGGTGGTTAGGAATAAAGTGACTACTTTTGAAACCCTAGCTACTTTTTTCGCGAGATAATTTATAGTTTCCTGCAGTGGCGGCTCGAGGGTTGTTGGCAGGTAGGGCACGAGTTGCCGAGAACTGTACACTGGTGTGAAGGCGCCGCCCTATGCCTATGTCCATGAAATATCTACTGGCTACTTATTGTGTTGAGAGCAGTCAGTAATAAGAGGCACCTACTGAGCATGTCAGTGGCTGTAGGGTCAACTAGCACACAACTCTGTACAGTTATCTGCAACGTGTGCCCTCCCTGGCTACAACCTACGAGCGTATATCTTTATATATATATATATATATATATATATATATATATATATATATATATATATATATATATATATATATATATATATATATATATATATATATATATATATATATATATATATATATATATATATAT
>PNEQ01078820.1:0-34336 GCA_003012365.1 Medauroidea extradentata
CAGGCGTAGCACCTTCCTCTAGCACTTCCAATAGCGAACTCTCCTCAAATGTGCCGATTCTGTGCTTTTATACTAGCCCAGACAGTCGGTTATTCCCCGCATTACAGGGGTCTAAAAATAGATATTTCATCATGTTTCGGACGTGCTTGCAGTCACGTCGGCCGCCCTCGAAGGGTTAAGACGCAGTTGGGACAGGTATTTATGACGTAGTGTCGGCGGAATTCCCACTATGAGCCACAAGGGCTTTGAGTCATCGGCCAGCCCTCAAGGTGTTACGAAACAGCCGCCGACCACTGGCCTCCAGGAACATGGCACGCAACATTATGTTTGATAAGTGTTGATAATAAATAATTAAATATTCACTCTTATCTACTTCTTCCAAATGTCTGTATTACAATTGTGATGTCACTTGAAACACATACAATAATTTTAGTGAATAACAAACAAATCAGCACAAAATATTTTCTAATCAAGAAACGATAAAGATTTATTTGATATTACAGGAATCATTAATTTATTAAGTATTTTGTAAAGTACTATTATGTATATTGTTGCAACAGAAAATCGTAGTCCCATGATTGTGTTGTAAATGTTGTGTTGTCTTTTATAAAGCTTTAGAAAAAAAGTGTAGGGTAATATTTTTAGTAATTTATTTGACATTTATTTGGTTTAATTTTTTTTTGGAAACAGTCTCGTGAAGGGCCATGGCTCTTATGCTCCCCACTTTATGGATCCTCTGATATAGCACACAAGATGCTTTTCGGCAAAAACTTTCTGTCTATGGCACAGCAGCCCTTTATACTCTGAAAGAGTCCAGAATTATCGCGGCAAATCTCTGTCTCAGAGCTTTGAGAATCTTATCGCACCAGGGTCGAAGCACAGTCCGGGAACAGAGAGTAGACACAAGAATTCTCCAGACCGTGATATTTTCTGTTATCAGAGTCTTTACACGAAACTCGAGACAGGCGTGCAGGTGGCTGCCGCGGCATGTCACGAAGGTCAATACGAGCCGCACATTGCGGGCCGAAAGTCCTTTACTCCTCCCGCCATTGTAGCAGCTTACAATGCTCGCACGATAGACGCGGCTCGCAACACTACTTTTGTTTTACTTCTGGCATTTACGAACAGTCACTAGCTTAACGGGGCGCTTGATGGATAACTATATTGATTTACAAAGTTTGTTATTTGTACGAGATAAGGTTTGCTTTGTAGACAACCATTGTGACTATTTTTTACTGCAATGACAATAATTTATCTTTTCAAATTTTTTGTAATGGCATGTAAAAGTCCAATTTTGCTTTACAGGAAAAACAAAGTGATTCATCGAACAAAAAAAAATTCATACTTAATAACGAAATTGTAGGCTGCACGGTCTGCTACAAAAAAAATATTTTTGAATTCCAAAAAATAACTTTATTTCGAATTTCAGAATTTCTTTAAACTTTTTTTTTATTTTTGTTTTGGTTAGGAGATCATGTAGCCTGCAACTTCGTTATTTAGTGTGAGTTTTTTTTTTTTCAGCTCGGTAAGTCACTTGGTTTTCTTATAAAGTATAAGACAGTTTTATGCAAATTTGGACTTTGACATGCCATTATAAAAAAACTAGGAAAGCTAAAAACATTTCATTTCAGTAAAAAAAAGTCATTATGTAAGTCTAAAAAACAAACCTTATCTCGTATAAGCATTAAAAATTTTAAAACAAAAACATTTTTCGTCAAATATCCCCTTAAGGTTCAATATAGGTTGCCAAATTAGATGATTTTATTTTCCTTTTTTATGAAATTCTGAGAAGAAAATTTTGGAATTTGCGATTAAACATCAAATTATATTTACCTTACGCTACAGTGCAATATGGCAGTTGAGCTTTCAACGTATATTTAGGTGGCGTTCATCCATTCAAATTATAGATATATAAAATTCCACTACTGATTCTGACCTAAATAAACGTTAAAAGTTCAACTGTCATGCTTATAGTGTAGTGCAAGGTAAATATAACGAACGATATACTCGTAAATTTCACAATTTTCTTCTCAGTACTTCATACAAGTCAAATATAATGTATTCCAATATAGCGCCTTAATCCAAACGCTGACATGACTGTCAGGGTATAGGTGGTTCGGAATAAAGTGAGCACTCTAAAAAGCCCTGCTATAGTTCTATTTTCTGCCAATTCGTATCCTTCCGCGTGCAACGGCTAACAAGGGGAGATTTCTAGCCAATTGAATAAAATACTGTTATGTGAATTTCTGTTGATTTTGTTTCTGTATTGTTGTATTTAAATAGGAAACACCCTGAACTATATTGAGTAATTTCGCCGCCAACCATACAAGCAGTAAGGGGACTTAAATGTTTACTGCTCACTTAATGACCTATATACGTATTATGATTGTTCGAGACCCAGAAATAGGGTGAAGCTGTAAGGACGAGATAGCACAAGCATCACGCCTACAACTGGCCTCTAGGAGCATGTTACTTAACTGGCGTGCAGTCTTCTCGCTGGCAACTGACCTATGTGAGACACTCAGCGGTTACCCTATCATTTTACGGCATAGTATTAAAGCTAAAGGATGTATTGAATACGCCTATACCTTTCAAAAGACGCTGTATCGGAATTTTCATGTAGAAAAAATACCACAAAATCACTCATTCGCTCAATTTTCGACAGCGTATAATAACGAATTTTAGAGAAACATGAAGTATCTAAAATTGGTTTACACACGTGTAGCGATCTTGAATGCTGTTCCTAGCACACACACTCACACACACACACACACACACACACACACACACACACACACACACACACACACAAGAAAAGCTTCACAAAATATTTTGTCATTATGGACCTTACCAAAAAATTTGTTGTGCCTACAATGTTATTTTGCTGCCCCCAATAAAGTTTTGCAGTGACAGCAAAAAATGTTGTAGAATGAATTTGGGGAGGTCCATATTGACAAAACATTTTGTGACCGCCAGAAGCCACCTTTTTCTGTGCATAACTTACGCACTCTGAGCGAATTTCAAATAAACTTGTAAAACGGCTGAAGCACACAACGCTTGATGGCCTAAGCAGACGACCCCCTTAATGGCGCTACCTACCTGAAAGCAGCAGAGTGAGTAAGAATATAAAGTTATATGTATAGGTATAGTATGTCCGTAAAGTCATGGTACTCTTTTGACCGGTTACAGGAAATCAACGAATCACGATATAAACACGGAATATTTAGGAGTGAAACAGCCGGTAGGATTCGAACTCATTCACACACTAGAGCAAAATGACTTCACTGGGCAGTAACTCGGCTGAAATTCCTGTAGCCAATCAGTGTAAGGCGGCTGCCGGCAGTTAGACCAATATGAAATATGTCGTAACATGCAGGAGCCAAACAGACACGGGGGCTGGTATCAACAAGCTTCGGGCAGCCAATAAGCGGTGATGTTCGCCCGTATCAAATGAGCAGGAACCTGGAAAGTTATCGTTTTCTTTCAGAGACAATCTAGGATTCCAGCAACTGTAAGTTCGTGCCTCTTTCGGCATTGGCCGTCGACTCATCTGACACCTCCTTGAAGTCGCTGAGCCAATAGTAATGTTGCATGCTGTGTTTCTGAGTGCGGGCTGGATGGGGCCTGTGTCGAAACACCTTAAGGGCTGGCCCATGACTCAAAGCCCGAGTGTCTCACAGTGGGAATCCCGCCGAAACTACGTCTTAGATACCTGTCCCAACTGCGTTTTTGCCCTGAGAAGCGGCCTACGTGACTCGAATCATGTCCGAAACATGATGAAATGTCAAATTTTAGACCCCTGTAAAGCGGTTATTCTCCGACTGTTTCGAGAAGTATAAAATCGCAGAATCGGTACATTGGGGGAGAGTTCGCTATTGGTCGTGCTAGAGGAAGGTGCTATGGTTGTGGAGATAGACTGGTGAAGACAGCTTGGTGACGTCAGAGTCTACTGTGAGGCGGCAGGCGGCTATCTTCGGAGCAGTGTTGGACGAACCAAGAGGACTGCTGCGGCGGGCTGACGGGCGAAGAAGGAGGTACGCGACGGGAGTCGAACAGAAGACCTCAAGAGGGAAGACAGCGGTGCACTCGGGGTGCTGCGCAGCACACGACGACTCATCACCACGGCGGACTATTAAGGTTGTACACTGTCACTACTTGAAAGACTGTTGATTGGATATATGACTGTATTTTATTGTGATTTGTGCTGTTTAATTAATTGATCGTAGACATTTTAGTGCTTTAATTGTCAAAGTTAATTAACGTGTCTGTGACACAGTAGTAATTGTGTGCATAACTAATTGTGTTGTGAGAGTTATAGTTGATTACTGTTTTGTGTATTTCGTAGCTTTGTGAGTTATTAAATCTAGTACTTAATTTAACTCTTTTATTTATAATTATAAGACTTCTATCCCGAAGAAGTTTTGGGAATTGCCCACATATATAGGCCTAAAGTTTATGTCTCAAACTTGTAACAGTAACAATATAACCAAATCCAGGCCCATTTCACTGCTACTGTCTGCAAGAATACACATATATTCTTGGAAGCTACACTCTAAATCTGAATTAGTGAATATTCACTGTTTCATGCCGATGGATGGAGCAGTTTCAACAAATTGAATCAGTGAGAAACCGCTGTGAAATCGGTGACTATTCACTGATTCCGATAAAGAGTGTCAACATTCCACAAGTTATTTACTGAATGTCCACAGATTTTCCAGTAATTTTTCACTGATTCAATAAGTGAAAACTGTTCTTTGAAAACAACTGGAATAACCGGTGAATATTCACTGATTTACTTGTGAGATGTTGGCAACTCTTGAAGAAAATCAGTGACTACTTTCACTGATTCAAATTAATGAAACTGCTCCATCTATCAGCATGAATAAGTGAATATTCGCTGATTCAGTTTTAGTGTGTAGCCTAAAGGTCAATGTACCCACGAATTTTTACCGTCACTACAAATGAGTCGCCACGTTATTTCACGTCTGTATTACTATTTAGTCTGTGATAGAAATGTGAATACACGCGACGATATTCACGTTGCGCTTTGGTTACGTATTCAAATTTGACTAGCCACAGATCACACTGAACTTTCCTCTGCACCGTCAACATCTCCACTGGCGTGGGTGTACGCAGTTCGTGGTTTTGCGTCGTCACCCGTGTGCGTACACACGTGCACATCATTCTACAGAAACTGGGAGAGTTTTTATTTTATTCGATGTAGATATTACATGCCTATCGTCTTTTGTTGCTTCCCTGAGACCTTCAAAAGTGCACCATGACTCTACGGACATTTTGTACATTCGGCGGTGCTCGGTCATTTTTTAATGATATCTAGAGATGATGGTTTATCGCGGGAAAACTTGACTGTTTGGTAGATTTCAACACACGATCAGCTTACCAGAAGATTACTGGTTTTCGTTTGTACGTGGAACTGTTACCCTATTTGACTGAGCCAATAAGAATCCCGCTATTGTAATATTTGATGACTTTTATTGGTCTGCAGACAGCTACGTTGTGTCGGACGTATATATCATTCAATCATGTGCGTTGCAATTAACTACTCGTTTTCAAGAGTATGTTCACTGAAAAAATAGTATAGTTGCAGGTACCACACTTCTGTTAAAATAGGGACAACAAAACAGTTTAGTTGTTGGTACTACTCTGGACAGTTCCTTCAACAATCTGTTCTGTAGAAGTTACCATCTGGTCTGTAAAGCATCAAGGCTCTTTGTTTCTTCTACAAAACAGATTGTTGAAGGAATTATCCAGAAAAGTACCGACAACTAAATTGTTTTGTTGTCCCTATTTTAACAGAAGTATGGTACCTACAACTATACTCTTTTTTCAGTGTTGACATAAAACATTTTCGGGATATACCTACCATCATCTCTTATGATGATATATCGCGGGAAAATTTGATTTTGTGCTGGGTTTCATCGTACGTTCCCGCTTACCAAAACCTCGCTGGTTATTTCCTTGTGCGTGGAGCTGTTACCCTATTTAACTGAGCCAATAGAAACCCTACTATTGTAAAAGCAGTTGTCTGTTGTTGGTCGACGTACAGATACGAAGTGTCAGACGTGTATCGGCCAACCATACATGTGACGAGAAACTGCAGCGTTTTCAAGGGTATGTTGGGACAAGAAAATTTTCGCGATATACCATCATATCTAATGATATCGTTTTCGAACAGAAATCGTTTCCGGCATTCAGAAGAGGGAGAGTACTACGACATGAATACGATTGGAGGGGAAAAATAATTAAATGTTGTTTTCGGGAGTTTTTTGACAGTGAAAACACTTATTTTTCGGCACAGGAAAAGTTCCTGAATTCATTGAACTGCTTATTAGAATCTAGTACTGAAGCCCCGTTTATTCGTTCATTGTCTGCCATTCCAGTGAACAGCAGTTGTTGGATTTAGCATACACAAGACAGTACATTCTACCATGCAGGTGTTTGAATTTGCGAAATTTTCCTATCCCTACTTATTTGTTGATAGTTTTCAGGTTACTTACAAAGTCACTGAAAGATCCTCTATCTATGTTCACTTCGCTGAGATGAACATAATAGTCACTGGTGGTATTTATGTATATTCGACAGGTACTCAGCTACATCGAATTAAATTTAACACGTAAATCCCTATTTTTGCTGTCGCCATGTCTCCGAGATAGACAGTAATATTATTAAACTTTGATGTTCAGGATAGTTGAAACTGAAACACATTCACATACTCGTTTAAGCAATCGCCACACAAAATTAAAATTCTCCTTCAAGGTATTGTGTATTAAGACGTGTGTGCGAGTTTAATTACGTAATTAGAGATGGATGATGCGTATCGGTCTTAATGTGTTTACATGGTGTGTAAGCTGTCTTCCTTGCAGCCTCCGGCTGAAAGGAGACGTCCAAATTAATATCGAAAAATAAATAGTTTTTTTATTTAACGAACCACAGTGGGTGGTACAAAAAAGATTCTACAGTTATTCTTCCACGGACATCAGACATCAATCAAAGCGCCTTAGACGAACCTCTCCCGAGAGGAGAGGCAGGTGATGAATATAGGAACAGTGTTGTCAGATATCGTCCTATACGGAACATGCACTACCGGCCTTGAGTGTGGCAACACTGTCAAGGAGGGTCTTTTAATAGCACTAAAGTTTACCTTTAAGTCTAATGCCTTAATTTCACAGTTACATAAGACACTCAGGCGTCACAAGTAAAATGAAAAATACAGGAAACTAGAGGCCTAAAATTAAATTATTTTAGAGAACTTAATTAAAATGTAACTTATAAAAACATATAATTGTAATACGTACATATTACAGAGACTAAACTTGAATGTCATATATTTTCTTTGATTCACTAAAAACAGTTTTTCCTGGTTTTTGGCCATTTAATGACTGACCGGTAGAAATTTCTCTGCGGGTTGCATCTAGCCCGCGGGGCTGTTTCTTAAATGGCCTGAATTTACTACTTACTGCTTGGGAAAACACTTGTATGTAATTATGCCAATATCGAACCTTTTTTTTTCTTTTGCATTACAACTATGTACCCCTAATTTTCGCGAAAATATTTCTGCATCAGTTTGTTTCAATACATGCAGTTTTACTTCATTGTTACTAGCAGCGTTTATCACTTAATTGCACCAATCAGAAAAACGTCACTGCAATACCACACGTCTCTGACTTGTAGTAAAATATTAAGTCACGCGAGAGTTTAAAACCACTAATAATTGGAAATAAAGCAGAGCTTGAGGTGTGCAAACAAGGCACTGAAACGAACTGGTTCAGAAATATTTTCGCGAAAATCTCGGGACTCAACTCATATCAAACCCAAAATAAAAAAGAATCCTTATAAAGGAGGAATTCTGGAAATATTTTATATGGCCTTTTACAACAAGTGAGAATTCTTTAAACTCATGTTCGGCCACTGTTGAATTAGGAGGCCGACTGTAGCAGTAGTGAAATATAGTGTCTTGGCGTGGGTGTGTTGCAGGGTAAGCTGTACTTGGCGTGATCTGTACAAATTTGAGAACTGCCTATTAGAAGCGGCTTCACACTACCGCCACAGAATGTTTAGGAATACAGAAGTGAAATAGCCGGCAGAACGACAAACTCAGTCACACACGCCAGCGAAATGGCTTCGCTGGCTAGCAACATGGCGGAAACCCATTCTGCCAATCAGCGTACGGTTCACTGAAAAAAATACTTATTAGTCACTGCAAAATATTTTGTTAAAATGGACCTTACCAATTTTTTTTTGTATTGGTTACAAAATTTTTTTTGTAGTCACTGCAAAATGTTATTGGGGACAGCAAAATTTATTTTGTGGTCACTACAAAAAAAATTTGGTAAGGTCCATTTTAACAAAATATTTTGCAGTGACTAATAAGTTTTTTTTTTCAGTGTGGCTGTCCTGCCAGCCGGCAGCCAGGCCAATAGTAACAAACATGCAGGAGCCAAACATACACGGGGCTTGTATCAAAAACCTCGGGCAACCAATAAGCGGCCAAGTTCGTTCTCATCAAACGAGACGCCACGTTATTTCACATCTGTATTGCGGTTTAGTCTGTGCTAGTGCCTCGCCACTGTCGATAAGCAACTCATTTATTTGTACAGACGTCATCAAGTACAGCTTACCTTTCAACACACACACACACACCTTGCACAGACTGAAATATTTTGATGCGTCCTGTACGAGATGTGATCTCTGAGGACAGTAAGTTTCAAACGATTTTTGCCCCGCTATGTTTCAATGTCTTACCGAGCGTCTCGAGGTTCTACACGAAAATCACAGACGTGCTGTGTCACAGTAACACTGTTCTCATTGGCCCAGTCAAATGAGCGATGCTTCGATCCTAAAACACTCAACCAGCAGAGTTGCAAATGTGCACACGTAAAATAATGAAACACTGTTATATATCTCTCTCTTTTAATGTAGTGTGGTGATCTGTTACTACTGATTCAAAACACCGTTCGTTTATGTACTTCGATACTTGCGGAACCCTGAACTTGTTCCGTCAGTCCCACGAGAGATTATATGCTATACTGAGTATCGTTTTAAAACATTTAACCACGACCTCCCGCGAATATCCCACTCTTCGTGACAGTCGCGGCCAGAATCAGTTTTATGTGCGTCTTCCCGCGAATTCCCGCGAATCGACCCGCGCCCACTCTTCGTGAAGGCTGCAGCAGAAGTCGGTTTTCTCCGCGGCTTCCCACAAACGTCCGCGGTGGCTCCACGCGACGTGTCCAACCTTCGCGGAGGTCGCCACCGGAGTCCGCCTTAACTTTCCCTTCGCTTACGTGGCGAAACTCTCCTAGGACCGCCCTCATTTTAACTGTCAACCAATCGCGTCTTTCGTTGGTGACGACGACAACAAACCCTGACATTCCTCCGTATGATCTTTGAAAGAACTGTGCAATGGGAGTGCATGAATGAATTCAGTTTCTTGGACGTACTCCATTGCAAATTGAATGACTATCAAAGAAAACTAAACAAATACTAGAAAACCATAATATGAGCAGACTATGCTTAGTCAGCAAGATACATACACAACAAGAAATTCCAAAATGGAATCGGGTCAAAAAGAAACAAGGAACAAACAGATAATAAATGAAATAATAATAAATAAATAAAATAAAAATAAAAAGAACAAGTAACATGCGACACAACGATGAGATGAAACAACAAACACAGCAAATATCAGACACGAACAGAAAAATAACAAAAGAACACAACAAATAGACGAGACAAAACACAACAGATAACAGACGTATACAGAAAAGACAAACGACACAACGAAGAGACGAAACAAGACACAGTAGTTTTCCAGACAGACAGTGTTACGACGTTTCGGGAACTGGAATCTGTTCCCGTCATCAGGTAGACACACAGGGTTCAGGAACACGAGTGCGACTGATGTCCTTTTGTTATTTTTCTGTTCGTGTCTGATATTTGCTGTGTTTGTTGTTTCATCTCATCGTTGTGTCGCATGTTACTTGGTTTTTTATTTTTATTCTTATTTTATTTATTATTATTTCATTTATTATCTGTTTGTTCCTTGTTTTTATTTGACCCGATTCCACTTTGGAATTTCATGTTGTGTATGTATCTTGCTGACTAAGCATAGTCTGCTTATATTAGGGTTTTCTTTGACAGTCATTCAATTTGCAATGGAGTACGTCCAAGAAACTGAATCCAGTCATTCCTCCGTATAAATTTATTGCATCTTTTTTTTAAATTCACACACATTAACATTAGTATCCCTTTGAACTTTTTTACAAAATTTTATATCTTGCTGATTAGTAGTTATAAAGTTAATATTAAATTGCACAGCAGGGGGGTGGGCGTAACAACGCCTCTCTGTGCCCTAATTTTCAGCATTCAAGCTGCGCGTCCCTCGTCGGCTCAAGGCTGTTCGCTCGCTTTCACCCCATGTTTTCCTAACTTTACCTCCCCTGCTGTGTTAAGGGTCAATCTGCCGTGACACAATACCACAATCCCCTGTTCATACTGCGCCTATCGCCAGTACTCAAAACTAAATTACACATTGCTTACCTTAAGCCAACTTTTGCAATTGAGTCACATAAAACATACAATTCCAATAATAATGAAATTTCAACTGACTTTCTACGACAATCATAACCTAAATTACAGTATTTACAATATATATTATTTATTTACATTTAAAGGCTATATGCCGGTTACAACACATTGGAATAAATGTGTTTCCATAAAAAAGCAGCTATATATGTAAGATTAACGTTAATTCTACTACAGGCTAGAAAGAACAGCGTTAAAAGTTTGTCATAGGGAACATTTCTGCCACTTGAGCGCTGGTATCGATAAGAAGTGTAAAGTAACCAATCACACTGTTTTCGTCAATTGTAAGCTACATGAAGTTGATAATTTAAAAGGCAATATTTTTTTTTTGTTTCGTATTGATTTCTTCGTTGCCAAGGCTAGTTGAATTAAATTTCACAAATGTCTTGATATTAATGTGGATGAGTGAAAAGATTTTGATCAGCGCTTAACGGTGTGGTCTTTAGCGCCGGTGAGGGGTGACATGAGGTGAGTATGGAGCCTCGCCGGAATGAATGGGCGGGAGGGAACGGGTGATCGTCGAGGATACCCGCTGATTCCCACATGTGGAAATCCGGGGACTGACCCCGCTAGGAGTCGGACTCGGATCGCCTTGGTAGGAGGCGAGAGGTCTGACCCCTCGGCCACTCCGGCCCTCATTTTATACCCAGAAATATGTTCTGCGCCAAACTCTCATACGAGAAAACGTGTTCTTTCTAACCTGCTGTAAGATGTAGTTTTTTGATTAACACTTACGAGCTGCCAAAAATATAGGGCCATGGTTTGTGAGATAGAATATATATGCGGCAACGCTGTAGATGAGGGAGGGATCCAAGCTGATGAAGGGGGAGGGAGAGAGAGAGTGTGTGTATGACGGCTCGCGACGGACAGACGTACAGCCGACGCGCGCGCCCGGGACCTTCGTCGAGGTTGGCCCCAGGGTCGGAGGTCGTCGGCGGTAGGCCTTGGGCGCCCAGAGGGGCGTACCTCCACGTGACCCGGCCACGAGCTTGTGGGAGGGGGGAGGGGAGATGTTGCCCTCTTACATGCCGCCCGCCCGCCGTCGTTGTCAAGACCCAGGTCGTCGGTCATCTTCCACAACCTTGCGTGTCACCGTCGTCTGTCTTCGCGTCTTCTGGACTTCCCAGGGAACTCAAGAGAAGGGAAAATCTTATTTTATATTTGTATGATATAGTATTACTTTCGAAGACATTACTTTGGAGTAGGCCTACGTGCTCTTCTTACAAAATATAAATAAATAAAAACTTAGCTCAACCAGTTTTACCACAATGCGCACTTAAAAGTCAAAACATGCATGCTTTACGTTCTTATAAACAGTAGAAACGAATGAGCATAAGGAAATAAGGAAATTCACATTGAAGCTACACGTTACGTGATAGGCCTACTGACTGAGATATTTTTTAATTCATTTGAAATATATTTGTATTTGAAAAATTTCTGAAATTTTTAATTTTTTTCCTTAGTGCTAACTATTTTGTGATGACTTTTAAATACTCATCAAGCAGTGGGTCAGACCTCTCGCCTCCCATATAGGCGATCCAGGTTCGTTTCCCGGTGGGTTCGGTCCCGGATTTTTCTCATGTTGTAAACGAGGCGGACGTTGTAGTCGGCCGGCGGGTTTTCTCGGTTAACTCCCGTTTCCCCTATTTCTCTAAATCCGTCTCTGCGCCACACCACTCATCTCACCTTATCCATTCCACGGTCTGGAGGGTCACAGACATGTCTCGCTAGTCGAGTAGCCGGGTTAACCTTCACCCCGGCCTACTAAGGCGGGAACACGTAGTGCATTTTCCCTTTCATTTCACTTTACACGTGGTAACTCATGGGAAGATGCAGCATTTAATGAATTTGAAAGCCATAATGTTTGATGTATAATATTTTAGTTAGCCATTTTGTGTAAGTGAGTAATAAGTGGCGGCTCGTGGGTTGTTGCCAGGTGGGGCTGCAGATTGTCGGAATTGTACACTATTGATGAACGCGCCATAGACCAACGAGCATGAAATATTTGCCGGCTACTAGATGTGTTGTGACCACTCAGTAGTAAGGGGCACCTGCACATCAGCTGTAGAGTCAACCAGCGCACAACCCTGTACAACTCTTGGCAACTGCAGCCCTACCTGGCAACAAACCACGAGCCGCCACTGTGAGTAATGAGGCATAAGTTTCTTTAAAAGAAGGTTTAAATAATAATTAAAGAAACGTAAAGAGCCTGTAAGACCGTCATTTTCCCTCAGCCGGCATCTTTCCCTGAGCTGCCTTATAAGCATTTACATATTTGTCAGTTCCGTATAAATGCATAAATCGTTTGGTGGCTGTAAAATAAATTCTGTCAATGCTAAAAAAAAGGGGGGGTTGTTTCATGCCAGGCTTTGCATATGTGCGGCTTGTATGTCAAGATGGTCTTGTGCCTCTTCTACGTTCATACTAATACATTTTTTATGGCTTAAAATGCAGCGATACAGACGTTATTGCTTTTTATAGGCTATGAGTCACAGCTTTCACGCATGCAATAAAATTCATGTGAGGCTTTCATATTTATGCTCTGCTTTCACCACTGCACTTAGAACGAAGGCGTCGCATTTCTTTAAATGCAAGAATGACATATGCTGAACTATTCATTTCTGCTTTGGCTTGTCGTTCCAAGTTAAAAGTAATGTTGACTTAATAAAAAATGTGTGTTAGAAAATCAAATTTATATTAATTCACCACTTCTTGAATTTTCTTAAGCGTGTCTAGCGTTGTATTATACGCCCCATAGTAGCTACAAGCTAAAAGTACGTTAGGTTACTGGAATTATTTGTATATTTGAATATTATGTATAAAATATTGAAACCTAAAGCTTTTTATAATAATATTATGTCTTACTCCATAGCCTAACTGTGAAATTAATAAACGAACTACTAAATACCACGATTTAACTGCGTATCATACAGATGTTACTGGATTTATTTGCTTGTACATATTCCATTGCAAAATAAATGACTGTCAAAAGAAAACTAAAAATAAAAAAAAAAGTCCAAGAAAACTTAAATAAGCAGCGTATTCTTTAGTCATCAGGATACACACACAACATGAAATTCCAAAACTGGAATCTGGTCAGATAAAACAAGGAACAAAGATCATATATAGCTGTTAAGATGCCTTTCTAAAGCATTCCAAACAAGAAAATTTGATTTACAAAAATGGAGCAGTCTGCACTTGCATTAACATATTACATTAAGGTGACCGCCTGTCTAGCGCTAGAACGGCGTGCGGCGTGTTCGGAGACAGGTTTTTTCTTAGAGACTAGAAAACGTGCGTCTGTAATGCTTATCTACGACCGAACGAGGTGGCACTATGCTATCACGTTGGACTTAAGACCCTTGTCTGATCACCGGCTCTGGCCGTGCTGATTTTGGTTTTCTACGGCTTCCCGAATTCGTTCCAGGAAAACACAGGGACGGTTCCTTTAAAAAATTCCGTGATTGATTCCTTTCTCAGATCCTGCCATTGTGCCAAGTTGTCTGACAATGTCTGTAATGTCTAGAGGCACGGGTATTTCGCGTATAGATTCTAGGTCAGGTTGAACGTCAATGATGTATACTTCACTGTCATCACTGTGATCGGACAACAGTTGTTCTGATACACATTTGACGACTGCAAGCCAGTAATAAATAAGGAAATAAATAGTTGCGAACTCACACGGTTACAAGCCAATGAATATTCGACTATAGCCAGTGTGTGTATAGGACTGACAAGTCTAACCTGCTACCAGATGAATACGCGAAATAATCGTGCCTCTAGTACTGACGTCGCTGTTGACGAGACGTAAAGCCCACTTGCCTTATCTTATCTACGATAAGAAAAACACTTCAGACTACTTGTGAATATGCCTTCTACTGTCTATTCGCGTTTAAGTGAGAGCGCGCGAAGCACATGCACGTGATCGAAGGTAAGGTCTGTCAATGAAAACACGCATTGTTCACGTGATTGCAGCTTGTAATCAGGGGTGTCCAGAATGCTTGCCACGTGTAGTGGCAGACAAGTATTGAGCGTAGAATTCCATGCACGAATTAGTGGCATTTTAGCGAGTATGAACACATAAAGTCGTGGGAACCTATGAGTTTGAATGAGATATGTATGAAGAACCCAGAGAACTCTCTTTGAACAGCGACATCGTCCAGCAAGATACACAATGCAGAAATACGGGCATTAAACCGTACTTTTCAGGTAGACGATAATATCATACCAATGCACTATGGAATAAATGTAAAATAACTGAGACTTATATTGACACGCATACTGTAACTATTCATGAACACTAATAATAAAATTTTACTTTTACATTTTCGATGTTTGGTGCATAACGATTCTCGACAATATCTGCAATAGGCTACTGATCGATGTGATTAAGTAATTGACGTCCACTAACATTATCAAAGCCCTCGTTATTATCAAACCATCGGTATTTTGCAATTGACAGTATTATGGAACCCATAAAATAATTTTTCAAATACATTAATTTTACATTAACGACATTTACAGACTACTGTTAACAAAACCGTAACATAATATATATAGACACTAACAATTTTATAGACATTATGCGAGGTTTAGATGTAATTTATATAATTAATGTTGCACGTGTTGTAGATACAATTAATAAACCGAACATGCAATGTATGTATCACGATATACGATCAATAAGTGAATAAACCGTACATAACAACCATAGTTGGGTGTACGTATGTTTACTTACGATCGACTGTAACAGTGAAACACATTTACAGCTGACGTTTCTGTCTGATTCAAACACTATCAGAAAACAATACGAACACTCGCTTGACCAGTCGCCAATTTAACTCTCGTCCCACTGCAGCAGCGCGCGCTGGTTAGTAGCTTGTACACCCCTGACCGCTTATACTAGTATCACGCACTCTTGTTTACATACCACAACTCTCACATCTCGGCGAATGAACTATAGACACCGCGCACATTGGAAACTATATTTCAAAGCTTTCAACCTTGGCTGAAGTCGGTTGCAACTCATTAATAGTGCATGTAGGGAACAACCTTAAAGTGCCGAGGGGGCCGCGATGACCGAGGGGTCAGACCTCTCGCCTCCCACCAAGGCAATCCGGGTTCGGTTCCCGGCGGGGTCGGCCTCCAGATTTTTGCATGTGGGAATCGTGCCGGACGATGCCGTTGGTCGGCGGGTTTTCTCGGGGATCTCCCGTTTCCCCCGCCCATTCTTTCCGCCACTGCTCCATACTCCTCATGTCACCACTCACCAGCGCTGAAGACCGCGATGTTAAGCGCTGATTTAAGGGGTATTGATCCCTACCACCTTGGATTTATCTGTTTCTTCTCGATAACTTCTGTTCCAGTCGATGTATCAACATTTTTGTCACGACAAGGCATAGATACAAACTTAATCGATTTTATGTAACTGCTGGAACCATAATATATTCATTGTTTTGCAACGGGAAACAGCTGAAAAAGAACAATTACTTTATTTACGGGAGCGACTACAGAGGCGACAACATTACCAGAAATAATGCCATATGGATTCCAAAAAGTGAATGAAACAATAAACTATGCCTTGTCAGAGTGAAAAAAGTAAAACAATGTGTCTATTCCCTGATTTATTAGAAAAACCGTAAAACCGATCTCACAGGGATCAATCCCCCTTAATCCCGTAACTCACTTCTCGCACGCATCCGCAGTACATCTCTTTCGTTTCACGCACTCGTCAGACTTGCGATGAAGGACATGTATCCGACCTTCGATAGTTGGGAAAACCGGCTCTTCCTGTCGCTGGACTCATCACGTCCATGTTGCCAACGCCCCGGGTGCGAAAACATGTCAATTTCGTCGCGGCCAGCAATAAATACGCACAATAAAACCATGCTGCCGGAGCGCCTAAACCGCAGATAGTTTCACTAATCGCATTACACTCATTCCCCTTAATGCGGCCGCCTACCTAACGCTTCAAATGCGTTGCAGTGTGTTTGTAAACAGGTTTTTTTCTACGTAAATATTCCACGTGTGTCCAATGTGTCAACTTACGAAAATAAAACAAACTTCAGACAAGGTCGGAATCTCATTGTTAAGACGCCACGCTCATTAAAAGCATTGTTTCTAAGCCCTCCAACTTGGCTAAAAACTGCCTTTTCAGACTTTCGTACTTCAAAATGTACTGACCTAATGATAAGTGAAACTCAGATTGCGACCTGCACTGGACTTAGTTGCAGACTTTCCACCAATAATATTATATGATCACCGCTTAGTGTCCCGTAGTAAAAACGGTTCGGCGGGAAGCTTGCACGCTAGTTCAGCGCTTGGCTCGTTGAGGCGACGCGGCATTTGATGCGCGCTTCAAGGTCGACCTTACTGCTCCGTCACTTTTGAGCCTCTCACGCGCAGGTAGGCGGCCACCTTAATAGGAGTCGTCAAGTGAGGTGGAGCTACCAAAACACGTTAAACTCGTATTCGGGAGGACCCGGGTTCGATTCCCAGCTCCGGCCAATCTGGTTTCGGTTTTCCGTGGTTTCCCGAAACTGCTCCAGGTGAGTAGCGGAATGGTACCCTAACAACGGACATGGCCGGTTCTTCTCACAGCCCCTGTTATTGTATCAAGTTGTGTGTCACTGGCTAACAACCTAGTTGTCGATGAGACATAAAAGCCAATTAACTTACCTTAAAAGGAGTTACTAGCAATTTTTTTTTTGTAAAATCAGTGTTGGCGTGTACGTCCATATCTCAGTAAATAAATGCTTTGGGAATACGGTTCGCTTCCAGAACAGGTAAAATTCTTATAAATAACCCCGGATTAGTTTGAACGTGGGTTAGATTTCAAATTCCTGTATGTAATAGATACTTCCGACATGGGCCGCAGTGGTCGAAGGTTGATGCCTCTCGCTTCCCACCCAGGTGAACCAGGTTGGATACCCGGCGGGTTCGGTACCAGATTTTTCGAATGTTGAAAACGTGGCCGACGGGTTTTCTCGAGGAACTCCGGTTTCCCCGCCTCTCTCATTCCATCGGTACTACACGCTCATCTCACCTCATCCATTCTTCGGGTCGGTGGGCGACAGGCAAGTGTCTCTTCACCCCGACCTTCTCTCATACACAGCGTGACCCTGCCCGAAGGCGGGAACACTTAGTGGATATTAATTTTCAATACTTACCCCCGTGGTTGGGCCACTGTTTACTATACCTACCCGTTCCCCCGCCAATTCATTCCGGCGCTGCTCCATATTCACATCACACCACACTTCAACAGCGCTAAAGACCTCGATGTTAAGCGCTGACCAAAACCTCTTCACTCACTCACATTACTATACCCGTCATTAAGGACACAACCTATAGCTAGGGACTGGAAACTTTCGAGAATTCAATGACCTGTAGGGTAGAATCCATTGTATTATGCATACTCAAGCCCCTACTATTTGTCCACTAGCTGCTACTCAGTGGAACAACAGACAGTGAACGAATACACGGGGCTTGAGTATGCATAGTATAATGGAGTACAGCCTACAGGTAATTGAATTCGCGAAGATTTTTGCAACATTTGGTTTCGATGCGTCATGTGCACACCTGCAGCTCTGCTACATCGTCTGTGATTGGATGATGTTACTCTCACTGGCCTTGGCAAATTATAGACGTGCAGACTCGCAATAATCTTATTCTGATTGGTGCAGTCAAATGAGAAACATAGACACGCTGCCAATAACCTTGAAACAGAACTGCCGATGTGCACGTGAGTCACTGAAACCAAGTGGGGCAAAAATCTTTTCGCGACCAAATCGTGGCCCTACCTATAGCAAACTTCCGTATATAACTGCTCATTGACACCCACGCTACCTTGTTACACGTACAACTGGCTACTCACTGGAGCAGCAGCCAATGAACAAGAAGCTGAAGACATAGTGTATACAGTAATGTGCAGTCCAGCCTGCTGGTCGTTGAACCCCTCGTCATTTCCAAGCCTCATTAACTATTATATCTAGACTTCACGTATGGCATCAGTCCTAACGAATGTCTTTAAAAGTCCTTCAATTTGGGAATAATCTGATGTTTGAAAGAACTGTGCAATGGGAGTGCATGACTGGATTTATTTGCTCGGACATACTGCATTGCGAAATAAATGACTGTCAAAAGACATATTGGTCATATTGGTATGAAAAAAATGTTAGTTGTGTAGACGTTATTAGGAGTTTACAGGATGAGTGAATAATAATACGCCAACTTAGAAAGTCTGTATAATCACAACCAAACAACTTACAATGTTGTGTGACCACTCAAAAGAACCGCGGAACAATGATGTTTTTGTACCAAACCTTTATAAATCAATGTGACCGCCCTCAGTAGCATGAATCAAATCGATGCGATACTCTTAACTCGTTCCACACTCGTGCCAGCATGTCCGGTGTAACGGGGTGGATGGCGTCAGTAATACTTGTTTTGAGTTCGGCAGTGTTAGCCGGCAAGGCGGAACAAACAGAGATCCTTTATGTATTCCTACAGGAAAAAAATCATACGGGGTGAGTTATGGGCTCCTTGGGAGTCAGTGAAGAAGTTGCCGGTCACCATCTGCTCCGCGACCAATCCAGCGTTGTGGCAACGTCTCGTTCAGGTAGTCATGAACAGCTAGGTGTCAAGAGGGATGTGCACCATCATGCTGGAAAATGAACGCCTCTTCCAACTGAGGAAGTAACCATTCGATAAGCACGTCAAAGTAAGAAATCTCTGTAACAGTGAACTATTGAAAAAAGAAGGGGCCGAAAATAGTGTCTCTCGATACAGCGCAAAACACGTTCGCTTTGGGTGACGCGCGCTTGTGTTCGATGTTTTCATGTGGATTCTCCTGGCCCAATATTCTCACGTTATGCCGGTTGACCTTACCGTTGACGTGGAACGTCGCTTCATTACTAAACATCAGCTTCGAGATGAAGGCATCGTCAACCTCATTCCGGACAAGAATATCCGCGCAGAAATCACGCCTCAGTTCTTTGTCCCTTTCAGTAAAAGTCTGCACAAGCTGTGACATGTATGGTTTGTACAGCAATCACTTCCACAACACTCTCCACACAGTAGATTGAAGGGGTCTTATTTCCCGGCTAGCTCGTCGAGTTGATTTTCATGGGCAGCGCGTGAAAACTTGCTGAATCCGTTGCACGTTGTCGTTTGACACACGCCGCCTTTGCACAGGCGACCTTTGTCACGAAACTGACGAAACCACCTTAGGATACTCCACCTATCAGGTGGACGGCGTCCGTATTTGTGACGGAATTCGCGTTGAACAGTCGTCACCGATTCGCATTCCGCAATGCTAATGACACAGAACGTCTTCTGTTGTTCCGTCGCCATTGTGTTGCGGACTAAACACTCCATGCACGCTCGTAGTGCAACGACGGTAGCTCTCAGTGCCCTCTAGAGGCGCACAAATGAAACCTTTGGCCGTACGTCCCCCCTCACTGCCTCACACCAAAGCTTCTGGACGACATCCACACCATTACACCGGAAATGCTGACACGGGTGTGGAACGAATTACAGTATCGCGTCTATGTGTCGATGTGGATTGTGCTACTTGTGGCTGTCACATTGAACATTATTGTTACAAGTTTAGCAATAACTTTACATGTGGGCAATTCTCTGAGCTCTTTGGGATAGAGCACCAACATCTCCACTCTTGAGGTCTTCGGTTCGACTCCCGTCGCGCACCTCCTTGTTGTCCGTCGACCCGCAGCAGCTGTCCTCTTTTTCCGCCCAATACTGCTCCAAAGGCATATGCCTGCAGCCTCCCAGTTGACTCTGACGTCGTCAAGCTGTCTTCACCAGTCTCTCTCCACAAGCATTGCACCTTCCTCTAGCACAACCAATAGTGAACTCTCTCCAAATCTGTTGATTCGGTGCATATATACTCGGTCGAAACTCCGGGGATTCACAGAATCACAGGGGTGTAACAATAGACATTAAATCATGCTTCGGACGTGACTTAAGCCTCGTAGGACGGTTTCGTAGGGTTAAGACGCAGTTGACGCAGGTCTGTATGACGTAGTTTGGCGTGACTACCATCACGTAGCCACCCGGCTTGTGAGTCATGGGCTAGTCCATAAGGTGTTTCGACACAGCCTCCAGCCCGCAGAAACAGTATACAACATTACAGAGGTATGGTACAAATATTTCATTGTTCCATGGTTCTTTTGAGTGATCACGCAACATTGTAAGTTGTTTGGTTGTGATTATACAGACCTTCAAAGTTGGGGTTTTTTTTTCACCTATCATGAATTTTCCTTTCATAAAAAGTAGTTCGGCCAGTTTTCCCAAAATGGCAATTCAATGTAAAAATTTACATGTTTTTAATAATGACATCTGCAGTAAGCAATGAGCTCAACTAAATAAAATAATTCACATTGAACTGTATGTCAACAGGTTACACCTTTCGTACCCGTAAATCTATTACAAAAATTGCTAAAATTAGCAAAAAATTCGAAATTTTAGCATTTTTTAAGTACAAAAATATTTTGAAATTTGTTTTTACATACATCAAGCTGTAGCTTGCGACAAGCACTTTCAATGTAAATTATTTGATATCATAACGTACATTGGAATTTGTGGTGGATAAGAAGTAAAAAACATGCAAATTTTGACTTTAAGATGCCATTATGGGAATACTAGCTGAGTTATAATTTATAAGAGGAAAATGTACACCTAACTTGCGGCTACAAAACTAACACTAATTTATGAAAACATGAAAATAATTGTATTTCCCTCTTTTGAATGTTCCTTAAGGCCATGATCTTTCATTTATTTCAAACAATTGCAAATAACTCAAATATTATTAAACCAAATGCTTTCAAAAAATTTGAGACTGTGTACAGTCATACAGTACACAATTTTGCTACAGGTTTTTTTTTTTTTTTTTTTAATAATGTACTGTTTGCTAGCAAAGAATTATTTTGTATCATTGTGCTTATTTTGACAACAAAATATGTATTATTTCATGGACAAAAATCTAAAAATCTTTTTTGTTATATTGCAAAAGGAAAATTCAGATACAAAAGATGATATATAAGTAGGAATGAATTTTTGATATGTGTATTAATTTGCATTAAAATAAAAATATATTCGAAACCACTGCAAAACTAAAGAGCGATGCTTTAAGGCGGCGGCCTAACCCACACTTCAAATGCGTTGCAGTGTGTTCGTAAACAGTTTTTTTATACGAAAATATTCCACGTGTGCTTATTGTGCCAACGTACGAAAAGAAAACAAACTTCAGACATGGTCGGAATCTCATTGTTAAGACGCCACGTTATTTAAGAACTCTGTGTCTAAGCCATCCAACATGGCTAAATACGGCCTTTTAAGACTGCCGTACTTCAAAACGTACTAACCGGATGTATGTGGAACTCAGATTGCGACCTGCACTGAACTTAGTTGCTGACTTTCCACCAATAAAATTATATGGTCACCGCTTAGTGTCCCAAAAAGCGTTCGGCGGGAACCTTGCACGCTAGTTCAGCGCTTGGCTCGTTGAGGCGACGCAGCATGTGATGCTCGCTTCAAGGTCGACCTTACTGTTGCGTCGTTTTTGAGCCTCTCACGCGCGGGTAGGCAATGCCTTAAGGGGGATTGATCCCTGTCAGATCGGTTTTACGGTTTTTCTTATAAATCAGGGAATAAACACATTGTTTTGCTTTTTCCACGCTGACCAGTCATAGTTTATTGTTTCATTCGCATTTTGGAATCCATATGGCATTATTGTTTCTGTTAATGTTGTGGCCTCTGTAGTCGCTCCCGTAAATAAAGTAATTTTTCATTTTCAGCTGTTTCCCGTTGCAAAATAATGAATATATTATGGTTCCAGCAATTACAGAAAATCGATTAAGTTTGTATCAATGCCTTGTCGTGACAAAAATTTTGATACATCGACTGGAACAGAAGTTATCAAGAAAAAAAGACAAATCCACGGCGGTAGGGCTCAATACCCCTTAAATTACTGGAAAAAATTTTATATATTCATTAAAAAAATTAACAGGGCTCCGGCGCTTTGCATATCGTAGCGTCTGTAGTCCAATTGGCGCACAACAGTGCAGTAATATAACATTATTATAGATCTAATTTGTTTGCTACTATACTGCAGCGAGAGTGATTGGGACCTGGAAGCGCGCTGTCGATGTCTCTCTCTCTCTCTCTCTCTCTCTCTCTCTCTTGCCGTATTTGCGAAAAGTGGCGGATGTTGCCGTTTCCCGGTGGGTTTTTCTCGGGGTAGTTTGGTTTCCTTTGCATTCCGTCACTTTTCAATGACAGGACCTTATTTCACGTTCATGTCATCAGGCAGGGTTCGCCAGACACCTACATGCGCCCATGACTGTCTAACCTGAAGGTGTGATTTGTTGCTCTCGAATAGTCTCCTCATGCGCTACCTGCTTGAGTGATTTATTATTTGTTCCTATTAATATTCAGCAAGTTTACACAAATATTGTACCAGGACAATATAGGAAAGTCAGAAGGAAAACAGGAGACGTGTTATTTAATTACAGTTCACGCGGATATGAGCACTGTTCCTCCTACAGTAGCATATTGCTCTATGGGTAGATTAATTTTTATATTTTGTTATTTATAAATTGAAATGTAATCATGGCTTTAGAATGTAGTTATGCTTTTTAAGTATTATTTTGATGAGTTATAATTTAAAATGTTTATAAACGTATTGTAATACTATTAGCCTAAGAGAAATTTAGTCCGTAAATGTATAAACACAATAGAAAATAGAGCTATGAGAATGCAAATTTTGCTAGTGTTTCCAGTTCACGCCGTTGATAAAATGTCTCCCGCTGTAACAATGCAAAAAGACTGTGCTTTCCCATATTGTCATTTTACGATATTTGGTTTACATTTGTAATAAGTGTAAATGGATGAAAGAAAAATTCTTTAGTTCAATGAGTCCATTATTCTTTGTATTTTCAAGCAGCGAAAAAATTATTAAGCTTTTCAGTTTCTCTTTTAAGTTCAAAATTTTCCACTACAATTGTTTTATATATATATATATATATATATATATATATATATATATATATATATATATATATATATATATTAGAGAACATGTAGCTTACAAAATCGTTGGTCAGTGCGAATTGTTTCAGTTTGTTAGGTCAGTTGGTTTTAGCGTAGTTCTTAAATATGCAAATTTTGTCTTTGGCAAGTCATTATGCAGAAACCATGATAGACAAAATATTTCACAGAAGGAAAATTTAATCACAGTTTATGTCTAAAGATAAAAAAATCAGGAACAAATAATACAGAAAGATGACAATTGCTGACTACCCTGCCCGTAAAGTCTCACACTATAACGAAAACACGGCATGCCATTACAGAGATCCGCGCGTAAATGCACGCACGTACCATTCTCAATCTTATGGCTTGCAGTTTCACTGCCTTCAGAGTATGAACAAGCATGCCTTGATGACATCTCCAGATGTTGAGGAGAACTAGGTATTTCAAAGCGCCGTGTATCAGTATTTTGTCCTTTATTTATATTTATGTTGCTGTACGTGGCAACGCTGGCGTCAACGTTCCTCAGACTGACGGTTAGCCAGCTTCCGCTGAATTTCAGATTCCAGCACTCCTCCCACTTCTGCACCATTATTTTCCTTAAGTGTCAGAAATCACACGCCGGCTCCGTGGAGGATTGAAACCCTTGCGGTGAAGAGGGTCAAAGGTCACTCGCAACGGCCCGATCCCCCTTTCGTATTTTACGGCGAACAATCCTGCGTCAGAAAAAAACTACAGACACGTTCCTCGAACAAGGGGGTTGCGTCCTTCGTCCCGAGTAAGTCCAGACGATAATAACACACGCTGAGTAATGTCAAAGTTTACTCATGTAGCCTTCGTCTTGCGACTTAAGACCAGCCGGATGACGTCATCCCAGAAGTGGCCGCCGATCCAACTCACAAACATTTATATTCTTTTGTGCCCATTGCCCGATGTTGTGGCGAGTGAATTGTGATAGCAACAAAACAAACAAAAAAAAAGGTAATTATTCTTCTTCCATGCACATATGGCATGCACAAGGTTTTGCGTGCCTACGCCCATGCGGCAGGTTTTTCCTGTTCTGGCTTACGTCAAGGGCGCTTGCCAATATTTTTGTGAGTTGAGTTGTGTGCATCTGCTTGCCATCTTCCACTGCAGCTAACGTGTTAGCTGTATGCTGTCTTTACTTTCTAAATGCTTGTGTATGTATTTATATACCATTGAAAGGGCCACGTTTTTGTCGCCAAAATATTTTTGCCCCACTTTGTTTCAGTGTCTCACGTGCACATCGACAGCTTTGCTTCATGGTTATTGGCAGTATGTTTTTGTTCAGACACGTTTCTCATTTGACTGCACCAATCAGAATATATTGACTCCATAGTAAGGACCAGATTCACCACTAGGCACGGGCCTTGGGCGCAACCTTCACAAGGGCGGACTTTTATCGAGGAGAACATCTGAAGAATTTCCCATCACAATTTTTTAAAACTGCTAATTTGGCAAGGAACAAAAAAAATTTTAAATGGCTTTGCTTTGGGAATTGTTGACTTATGCTTTCTCTGCTAGTTTAATCTGCTCTAGGCCTATCCAGCAATTTAGTTTCAAATAACTTAATTACAATTATTGTATTATTACTGTTACAAGTTTGGAGAACACAAACTTTTCATGTGGGCAATTACCATGAGTTCTTTTGGGATAGAGGTCTTATAATTATAAATTAAAGAGTTAAATCAAGAACTGGATTTAATATCCCACAAAGCTATGAAATACACAAAACAGCAATCAACTATAACTCTCATAACACAATTAATTACGCACACAATTACTACTGTGCCACAGAACGTTAATTAACTTTGACAATTAAAGCACAAGAATATTTACTATTAATCAATTAAAGACTACAAATCATAATAAAAGTTCAGTCATATATCCAATCAACAGTTACTCAAATGACAATGTATAACCTTAACAGTCCTAAGGGAGGATGGCTCACCATGCACAGTGCATCACCCAGAGTGCACCACTGTCTTCACTCTTGAAGTCTTTGGTTCGACTCCCGTCGCACACCTCTTCTTCACCTGTCGACCCGCAGCAGAAGCCCTCTTGTCTCACCCAGTACTGCTCCGAAGGTATGTGCCTGTAGCGTCGCAGTAGACTCCGACGTCACCAAGACGTATTCCTGACATCACCAAGATGTCTTCCTGACATCACCAAGATGCCCTCACTAGCCTCTCTGCACAAGCTTAGCACCTCCTCCGAACAGGGCCAATAGCGAACTCTCGAAGCACTTCTTCTCTTGAATCACCAGGTAGACAGTCTCCTCAAGTCACCAGTTACTGCCCTCCTCGACACAACACCGTCAGTGTTGTTCTCCACAGCTCACCATCTCTGCAGCACTCCAACACAACACCACAAGTGTTGTTCATCCATCCTGCAGCTCGCTGGCGTCACACAGCCTCGACACCGACCACTGCCGTCGTGCTGCCATCCTCAAGACGACATACCTCGTCAGCTCAGTCGTATCGACACACAACACCTTAGTGTTGTCTGTCCCTTCTGCAGGGCGCTGATGTTACTCAGACTCGACACCGACTATCGCCGCCATGTTGGTATCCTCAAGACGCCACACCTCGTCAGCTCCGTCGATGTTACATCAGCCTCGACGCCGTCGTGTTACCGCCCACAAGGCACTGGGTCCTCAATTCTGCGCCGCCGTCAGTGTCACCTCTCGGCCAGTCACTTCTCACGACGTCCAACGTCGTCCCGGTGGCAACGCCGCCCCCTAAGGGCGCTGCCTCACACCACTCTCTGTCTCACTTCATCTTCACGACTCACTACTAAGACTCCACAATATTCTCACCTCCCGACTCCGCACAAGACTCTGCAATACTAGACTGACTCATGTTGCACAGTTCCGATGCTTTTATACGGCCCCTTCAATGACGTCAATGGCTGATGAAATACGGTGACCTGAAGTCTAAAAATAGACATTACCTCGGTCGTACTCACAGGGCTGACCACCCAGCATGATGTAATGTGCCTGCTACACGGCCAACACGCAACATTACTATTATTTTACATAGTGAGAGGACAGAGCAGAGTAATTTTAAATAACGTGCTGCTGAAAATGAGGAAAGGACGCCAGTTGTTAGGAATGATGGAAAATAGAGGCTGGAAGGGTGCTTAGACTGACGGGCCTAGGGCGCCTAGAAGCTAAAAGCCGGCACTGTGTATGTTTGTAATTTACCAGGACAAGTGATAGTAAAATCATCCAATCACAGACGAAGTAGCACAGCACAGATGTGCACAAAATACATTGAAACCAAATACTGCAGACATCTTTTCGCCATAAAATCGTGGCTCCAACCATTGAGATAACAATAATTTTATCTTCTGGCAGCAGACTGATTTGACGAACTTTCTTGTGATGTCTCCCATTGTCCAACAACGCCGTGGTCATCACTTCTGACCAGTAACTGACAGATACACGGTAGAGTGGCCAATCTCCTGCAACACATTGCCACATATATTGTCAATTGTGAATACTTTCACTGAAGGGGTGACATTGACCGACTCAAGATATTTGTTTTGGGGACCATTTATTAAACAATAATTACGCTTCGTTAAGTATTTAAATCATTAAGTTTGATACATTTAGATAAAGTTTGCTATTTCTTCACCAAATGGCACCAATTAAAATGTTTTGAGTCGGTCAACGTTACCCCCTGCAGTCAAAGTACCCACGTTTGACTGTAACTGATGTCACACAGATCATTGTCAACGAACTCACAGATTGGTCTCAGGTACATACAGTCAAGAGGAGTTTAGCCTGTCACCAAATATTAAAGCGAGTTTTGCATGCCTGTACGTATCGCACTGATAAAAGAAGGTAGTTGCAGGTACCATACGTCTGTTGAAATAGGAACAACAAAACAGTTTGGTTAACGGTACAACTCTGGACAGTTCCTTCAACAATCTGTTCTGTAGAAGTTAACATATGGTTTGTAAAAGCAACAAGGATCTTTGTTTCTATTACAAAACAGATTGTTGAAGGAACATTCCAGAGTAGTACCGACAGCCAAATTGTTTTGTTGCCCTTATTTTAACAGAAGTATGGTACCTGCAACTACACTTTATTTTCCCCTCAGTGTATACTTTATGCTTCCTTAGCTGTCATCATAAATGGACTGCGTACATATATTATGGTTCGTGGTTAAGGAACCAGTGATTTTGGTGAAAAGGTTTCTGCCCTTTTTCTCTTATTTTTTTCACGTGCATAGTTGCAACACTGCTTCGTGGTCAGTGATTGGAAGTTAATTAGTTTACGTATCTTCGGATTCCAACCGCAAAGCACAGACGTGTGGTGTCGTAGTAACCCTGTACTACGTTACTTTATTCATTTACAGAATTATTTATAGGTATAGTCACTGATTTTTGGTGGTAGGAAGATTCCACCAACATGTTCCAATGCATTACGTGCAGCTAGACTTTGTTGTTGTTAGTAGGGACCTCAGTGGCGGCTCGTGGGTTGTTGCCAGGTGGGGCTGCAGATAGTCGGAACTGTACACTCTTGATGAACGCGCCGTAGACCAACGACCATGTAATATTTGCCGGCTACTAGATGTGTTGTGACCACTCAGTAGTAAGGGGCACCTGCACATCAGCGTGTCAGTGGCGGCTCGTGGGTTTTTGCCAGGTGGGGCTGCAGATAGTCGGAACTGTACACTCTTGATGAACACGTCGTAGACCAACGACCATGTAATATTTGCCGGCTACTAGATGTGTTGTGACCACTCAGTAGTAAGGGGCACCTGCACATCAGCGTGTCAGTGGCTGTAGAGTCAACCAGCGCACAACCCTGTACAGCTCTTGGCAACTGCAGCCCTATCTGCCAACAACCCACGAGCCACCACTGAGGGACCCATGATTTTCGCGTAAAGATATCTGCACCAACTCGTAATAACTGCCGTAGTTACACCTCTGCAGCTCTGCTTCTTTGTAACTGGCAGAGTGTCTTTGTGTAAACATGTTTCTCGTTTGACTTCGATTAACACATGTCTGCGATTTACAGTAAAACGTTAACAAACGTGACAGTTAAATTCAAGCAATCACTGACCTTAAAGCAGAACCACAGATATGCACACGAGGCACAGAAACAAACTGATGCAGAAACCTTTTAATCAAAAACAAGGGTTTCTAGTTATCGGCACACAGTAAAAAAAAATTTTTACATTTACAAGGAAAATCTGGCAAACTAATATCAGAACGTATTAAGTCAGGTAATTAATAAAAGTAAGATGTCAGAAACCTATAAAAGTGGTTACAAATATCGTAAACAACTTTGGGAACTAGTAAAATAAACGTTAATCAGCAAATTTTTCGATTTGGAACAAAATAAATCTAGGAAACCTGACAAATATTACAAAACATTTCGTAATTTTACAATTTTTTTTGGAAACTAGTTTCAAAAATTTTTTTTATAACACTACAAAAAAGTGTAAACTTAACCAGATATTAGCTCTGTATATATATATATATATATATATATATATATATATATATATATATATATATATATATATATATATATATATATATATATATATATATATATATACACAAAATTTGTTTCTATAGTTACAGAAACGTTTGTAGATATACAAAAAAGTTTGTAAAAATACAATTTCATGTAAATTTTACAAAAAAATTTTGTACTGTTACTAAAAACGTTTTTGGAAAGTGGTTTCCAAAAAACCTTTTCGTAAAAATACAATTTTTTTTTACTATGTAGAGTGTATTTATGCAGAGGTGTCGCTCATTTGGCAGTGCCAATGAGTGAATGAGAAAATCCGCCGACCAATGGCATCGTCCAGCACGATTCCCACATGCGAAAATCCGGGGGCCGACCATTCCGGGAATCGAACCCAGATCGCCTTGTTGGGAGGAGAATGGCTTGACCATCTGGCCACCGCGACCACCTAGGGCCAATAACAACAAGGTTACTTACGACACAATATTGTGTGATTTGCTGGGTAGAACCCCGAGATGCTGAGACATTGACCATGTTGCAGATCTGCAGATTTGAACATGGCATTGAAATAAGTTGGTGCGAAATTATTTTCCTCTAAAACCAGTTGTTCTATGAAAATGGTATATATAGAGACAATGATACACCGCAAAAAAGTTTTGTGCAAACATACCCTTGAAAACACCGTTGTTCCATGCAACATTTATGATTCGGTGATAAACGTCTGACACAACGTAGCTGTCTGCAGACCAATAACAGGCGTCAAATATTACAATAGCGGCATTCTTATTGCCTCAGTCAAATAGGGTAACAACTCCACGTACAAGAGAAAGCCAGTAATCTTCTGGTAAACTAAACGTGCGTTGAATCCCAGCAAACAATCAAGTTTTCCCGCGATAAACCATCATATCTAGTTATGTATGTTCGTTGACAACAGCTAACTCTGGTTTTCAGTGGCGTGGGTGTGTTGCAAGGTAAACTGTACTTTATGACGACTGTACAAATTCATGAGTGGTTATCGATAGTGGCGAGGTACAAGTGTGACGCCACTTCTGTTAGGCCACGCTCGGATTTCTACAGACGGCGCAAAATACAACTTACATTGAAACCACACCCACGCCACTGTTTTACAGATTCTATATTACATTTTGAGGCTTTCTGCAACTCCTCGACCTTCGTTTGTAACGTCGTATATGCACAATAACGGTTCAGTTTATCATACCAACATTTGCAGGCATCGTTAAAAAATCGTAACCTTACTCTGACTGGCACCGTCAAATGAGCGGCATATCTGCCAAAAAATAAATAAATAATAACACTGCCAATAACCGTGAAGCAGAGGACAGATGTTCACGTGAAGTATTGAAACAAGTTAACGCAATATTTTTTCTATCATAATTAGAGACCTGAAAAATTCGTGTTTTAATGTGGGAACATGCTAGAATTACATCAACTGTTGGTTGTATCACTTACGTAATTGGCCTGAGACTTATTTGACACCTTCTGGAAGTTTCTGAGCCAATAATGGAAATATACGTAATGCAGATGTGAACCAGCGAATTTTTCCAGCCTCTAATCATAATATATTTCCCTGCTTATGGCTCAAGTACAGGAACATCACAGACCAGAGCGACACAGAGTTTTGTCGTGTACAGTATCCACCATGTATCACTTTTCCATTCAAAGTGCCCACCATTGAGTCCAGATATAGGAAATCATTACCACCAGTTATAAGTTATACTACGCTGTTTTCTAAAACTCAATAGTAATTTAAAGCTTATTGTGGTTCGACACGCTTTTCTTGACATTATTTTACGATTTAGTAAGCTTAATGATACATAAAAACAGAATTCCTAGCTACCAAATACTCAGCCCTGACCATTGGCCCATTAGCTGCTACTCAGTAGAACCGCAGATAATAAACGAATAATCTTTCCTATTCATCGAAAATTCAAGCGATCATTTGGTTATCTAAATGTACTAACTGGAACATGGCGTTATTTTCACACAACAGTTGTCTGTATTCCAATAACCTGGACCAGTTTCTTGTACAGCTGGTTATCGCGATTCTCAGTTCGTCTTGAACACGTAACGTGCTTGTTTGTAGTCGGTATATTAGGTAATGGATAAACCGGTTCAATAAATTGTGTTTTCGTATCTAACGTCAATTTCGTGTTATGAGTTATGATCTCGTATTAGACGATGATTTGTGAATTCATAAACGGTTTCGGCGAACGCCTAAGGCTTTACCTTTAGCTAAGCAATGTTACGTGTTCGAATCGGAATGTGGTTTTTAAAATGGAGTCCTGTTTAATAAAGTTTGTCAGATGTCTCGCGATTAGCTGTAACAAATAAGGAACCTACAAGGCTAGTAAAATTTTCAACCTCAAACACGGTGTGTTGTTAGAATACAGGCAAGAATGTAAAGATTTCTTTCTGATAACTAAATATCCAAGGTTTAGGTCATTAGAGTTTTGAATCAACTAACTTCCGTGTCACACATTCACACCTGTAGTTTGCTTGATGATTATTGTCAGTATATATCTAGGCAGATACGTTTCTCATTTGACTGTGTCACTTACAACAAGGTTAACGAGGCACGACAAGCCTGTGATTTGAGAATATAATCCCAAGATGCATGGCCATGAAACAGAACTGATGGAGTGCACAAAAAAGCACAGAAATAAGTTTGTGGACAAATGTTTTCTCCAAAATCTGAGGCCTAATTATTGAAATTCTGTGTTTTCTATTGCCACTTATAATGTATGTTGCAAAACAAATTTTCACAGTTTTTCTTGTATATCGCTTGGTATGTACCGTCACTGAACTTTTTAGCTGTGCTTTCTTTAACTTGTGATGGGATATTATAGTACAGTATGTGCTTACATTTACAATTTTTAAACTCAGGCAAGTTTTATAAACAAAAGAAATATTAAACTATAACTAAACAGTAAGTGTTGCTAGTGGCTTTAGTTATACGAAAACAAATTTTGAATACATTTTACAATTTCGTTTTGATTAAGAATTCAATTATTATATAATATTTTTAAAATTGTTTTAATGCTAAAATCTTGATTTCATTTACTGAGAGAGACCACAAAACATTTATTAGTTAGAAGTACCTCAGTCTTATAAAACTCACAATTTATATACAAATATAAACTAATGCATGGTTTAGGGACGGGCAACTTTGAAGAGAACAGTAAACAAACATTTTACATTTACACTATCTTCAGAGCTGTTAGTTTTTCAAAAGGTGTAATTACGTGGTTGGTATTTCTTATTCTAAATTATAACACATTATTTTAAAACATAATTTAATTTTATTAAACACTTGGTTGCAAAATTGCGACGAAGTTAATCCCTTTTAACAGATATGTTAACGTTCCAATTAAGGCGTCGTAAAGTTAGACATTTGTAACCTGGAACGTACTCATAAGTTCCTTTCAAGGCAATGCTCTCTCGTTTTTACCTTTTTTTAGCGATATTAACTTTTTACGCCTAAACGAGGGCAGATATAAAAATTCAGTTTGGCAGTTTTGCTTAAAATTGTCTTCTTCATGTTGGTTAATTTTTTTTACAATGCAGTAAATACTGTGGTTTTATTTGATTGTGTAATTTACAAAATTCTGGTTAACTGACTGTTTAATCGAAGCTGCATAATTTATTGTTTTGAAGAAAAATCTATAAAGGCAAAAACCATTATAGCCAAACATATTTTTTATATCTGCTCTCATTTAAGCTTTAAGAAATAATTACCGCAAAAACAATAGTCTCAAGAGACCGTTGCCTTAATCACAACCACTGAGCTATATTTTTATGTTTAACTTAGTAAGTCACTCTTATAATTGAATTTTATACATTAAAATATTTTAGAATCTCGTATTAGCAACAGCTTCGATTTTACAAACCTTTACACAGTCAGATACACAGGATGTTTCTCAACTTACTTTACAAACTTTAGGAGGCGATTCATGATCGAAAATTATGTATAGTTTGTCAATTGCAATTTTTGCCTAGCGCAATTCGTAAGGGAGAAATTCCCCCTTGAAAATCTAATTCTCAAATCGTATTTTGGCAAAACTTCGTAAAATTTGGGAGTAAAAATACAACTCTGCACACAATTATTTGTCTTATTGATAGGGCCACGATTTTGTCGCGAAAAGATTTTTGCCCCACTTTGTTTCAGTGACTCACGTGCACATCGGCAGTTCTGTTTCAAGGTTATTGGCAGCGTGTCTTTGTTCAGACACGTTTCTCGTTTGACTGCACCAATCAGAATAAGATTATTGTGAGTCTGTACGTCTATAATTTGCCAAGGCCAGTGAGAGTAAAAACATCCAACCACAGACGATGTAGCACATCTGCAGGTGTGCATATGACGCATCGAAGCCAAATGTTGCAAAAATCTTTTCGCCATAAAATCGCGGCTCTACTTATTGAGATCATCATTCCATTAAGAAATCATTCTTTTAAACCCTCACCTTTATGAAAATAGCAAGAGTGAGTCACCCTCTTATTGACTAGAACATTTGTGGCCTTAGGTTTTGTGAGTATTTTGTGGTGTTTTCCTGAGCAGTTAATACTTACTAAGTAGCGTAACAGAGCCACTTGTTGCAAATTGCTAGAATGCACCGTTTACAAGTCGAAAGTAACACAATTAATCTGCTGCGACAATATAGAGCATATGAGCTTGAGACGATCACGTCTCTTGTTTTCAAAGTTTCCTGCCTACCCGACCGCAGTTAAATGGAAATACTACGCACTTACCTTAGTTGAAGACGTCGACAAACTTTCTTGTGTTGCTGCTGCACAAAACACGCACGAATAAATACGCTGTGATACCTCAACTGTGGTTAAGCTGCTAAAATTGGCTCAAATTGAGTATTAGCAATTTGACTGAGGCTCACTCCAACAGCACGACTGGTTGCCACCATGGTTCCCGAACGAGTAAGCAGAAAGAAGCCGGTGTTTTTCCGACTTTCGTCAGCTGTGACGTCGAATACCCTCGTGATTGGGTCATGGACGTCACGTGGGCTGTTTTCCGCCGAGAACTTTCCTACTTTATGTTTTCACGAGGTTGGCAGAACTACTTTTGAAGATAGCGCCACCGTCGTATAGAGGGCGTTTGGTGCGCCGCTAGTTACGTCATGTTTACCCGGATTGGACGGTGAATTGTGA
>PNEQ01078831.1:0-51205 GCA_003012365.1 Medauroidea extradentata
ACATCCTCATCAGACGAACTCATCATTACGAATGAGTCAAGATCTGGCCTTCGTGACTAATTTATCGCTTGTTGTATCGCCTATCGTATTGCTCTGGTGTGCATGTGAGGAGTTGCGCCGATAAATGTTGCGTCGCGCTAAGCAACTCATCACTTATCGCATCGCCTATCGTATTGCTCCGGTGTGCACCGCGCCTAACAGTACACTTCAAACAAACAAAATTATAATGTAAAAATTTAAGAACTGCACTCACTTGCAGGGCAGACACTTGTGAGAAAAAAAATTCCTTTACAATATTGTTGTTATACATAACTTTTACCCTCATTCTCTAGTACCTATGATTGAAACACTTATCGTATAATATAAAAAATTACAGGGTTCAATACCATGTAGGTGCAAATAATTTGTTAGTGACAGTCTTAAATTACAAAACTTTCTTTCCTGAAACACTTTATGAAAAAATGTATCAAGACTACTGAACTCACTTCACCAGGCACTACTACTGCTTCATATATCTATCATTTGTCTCAGAAATAAGGCAATGAGTGTCAATACCTCTGGCTTAACAGAGCAAGGACCTTATATTCATTTAATATCTTAGAAGCAATAGATGATAAGAGACTGGGCTGTGAATTCGTAGTGATTCAATGTTCAATGGTTGAATTACGAATTGGCTGTACAGCGATGTCTTCTGCACTATCCGAGTAAATGCTTGACACATCCTGTGGAAGCAATATGCAGAATGTAGAACTATGGCTACACTCTCCTTTACAATTACAACCAGAGGGCTGCATAAGTGCAGTGGTGAAGCCACTTGCTTCCCCATTCCCCCCCCCCCCCTTACAATGATCATAGTTCGATTCCCAATGGGGTCGTTCCTGATTTTCCCATGTAGGAAATGTAGCAGATGTTGACTTTTCTCAGGATACTTTCATTCTGAAGCTGCTTCATACTAACCCCACTATATCCTCCTCAGACCTCAAGACTCGCTGTTATGCACTGACTGGCAAAATACAACTGAAAAATGCTTTCCCTCTCTTAAGAAAAAGCAATGACGGAAAGCATAAAGCTTTAACTTTGTCTAGCAAGATTCCCGCACACTTTGCTAACAAGCTGTGCCTCACAACAGTAAAGAGGATGATGCTAGGTGTCAGTTGAGTGCTACACCACTGAGTGTTCAACTTAGCAAGTGAACATTTAGCAGACAGCCAAAGATGAACCTGAATGCTGAGCTGATAACAGTTTCAACATACTGAAATGTGTCCTGGCAATATTGCTGTGATCAGAATTTTATATAATTATCTTTAAAAATTAATGTAGGGGCCTACCTATATTAAACCTGATATACTGTACATAATACAATATCTATACAGATGGAACACTGCTGTTTTTAAACACACAATAGGTTTAAACTGTGAAATTCTGAACAAATGAACCAAAATTATTTGGCTGTCATTCTGGATACACTGTTTATGAGATTGAACAGAACACAATTTGCAATATTCTGGAATTACTACAGCTTGATCATAAGGAACAACAAATTTGAAATTACATCCTTTAAAAAAAAATTATTACATACTGTCATTTCCGAGGTTATATTAATTAATCTAAGTAACGTACAGTTCTTCATCTACACAACCACGCACATTTTTTTTCCTTACTGAAAGCAGTACCTGAATATTAGCCATGCACATAAATATTTATGTAATTTAATATCAGATTGGCTCAGTAATTATTCAAATTCTGAATCAAAAGGGCTTGAATCCTACCATACTATTCTGGATGCTCATATCATGGCTATGGGCCTATGGCATATGAATACTGATACAACATACCTACGTAATGACTTATTCATGAACTACCACGAAAAAAAACCACTTACGAAAACCACAAACGATTAAACAGATAATCAAATCAGCTAGAACACACAGCATAACCCAAATTCTACCAATTTAAAATTACGAAGTATTTTTGGAGTAGGCCTACCATGAAAATATTCATTTGAAAATAAATTCTTATCAATATACAAACAAAATCAAAGGCACCACTAAGAGAAAATTATGTTACGAAATTGTTAAAAACCTATAAATTAGATACATTTGTAAAAACAGGTACTGTATTTTGTTGAGGTCAAATTCAGCCTGTCTTGAATTTTACGTGGAACTCAATTTCACAAACACCATCATTTTACCAATTATTTAATTTTATGGCTATCTTTGCAAACAATATTTCAGACTTTACAAATATTATGATTTAATATCCTATTTGCCGGCATATAAGACAACTTATTTTTACATATTTCTGGCCTTCAAAAATTGCTACTTGTCATATATGAAGGTGCAAAAATTTTTGATAACATAAAAATCGTTTGAAAGCTAAGCTGTAAGCTGCGAAGTTGTAAGATGTTTCAAGGAATTGCATTTTTCGTAACAAATGAAAACGAGTGCCTCGTTTTTTAAAATAAAATTTACGGTACAAAATTTTGACGAGTGTCATTCATAACAAAGGACATTTCCTCGCCGCTAGAGCGCATGTCTAGATCCTTTCTCACCAGCCCACAACGCTCGGGTGGAGAAAACGAGAATCTAGGTCCGCATGCTTAGATCTTTTGTCTCGCAAGCACAAAACTCTCGGGCGGAGAAAACGAGGATCTAGGTACCGTACCACACATTTATGTGTCTACTGTTTAGCATTAGGTTGGCAGTCAACAACAGTGCACAGGAATGCAATGACCATGGAGGTAGGAATAGCCAGGAGATGGCTTGCTGTGACGTAGTTGAAGCCAGTTTTTTGGGTGTTCCATCATGGCGATGATGCATTTTGAGGTTATGGACACTTGTGTTGATGCGCCTCTAAACAATAAAAGTATCTCAGAGCAGAGTAACTTAGCGATGTAAGGAACAAAACTGATTAAAAATAAAATTGCTTGGACCACGTAAAATCATTACAAACATTTTCGAATTGCAATTGGTTGGAACACCCAAAACACCAGCTTCATGTAGCTCCCATACATGGCCATAGGCAGGGCCACCCCCTGTCAATGACCTTGCAAGCAGGTGTTGTAGCCCGGTGTTGCCATGTAGCACGGGACGTGCCTCACTCCGGCGTTGTCAAGTCGCGTACAGCTGCCGGCAACTGATGATGTCGCCGGCCGCCGCCGTGCATTTCCTTGGCTCTTGGGCGCCCGGAGGGCAGTAGTAGTCAATGTCATTCGTTTGTGTGTCTACTAAGATGTTTATATGACGGTAATAAATGCACTGAAAATATTTAAACTAAATTTTTAATGTTTCTGGCTAAGGAAAAAAATATTTTTCTGCCGGGAATTTTTTCAAAATTAGTACAATAATTTACTTTATTTTCAAGATTTTTTTCCTTCAAAACCATGACTCGTCTTATGTATGGGGTCGTCCTATTAGCCAGCAAATACGGTTAAGTATCTCAATATTACAATGACGCCCATTTTACAAAGTCACTCTACGGAACTTTAAGATATCAGAAAATCATGACTTTACTGAATAAAGTTTACCGCTGTTACATTTTCTCAGACCAAATTATGTAACACATTAAGTCATGTTAATTTTTCGTAAGGCAGTATTAAAATACAAATATGAAAAACCGTACCACAGTTTTCCTTTGTTTAGGTTTAACCAGCTCTATAAAGGTATCAACAAACAAATTGTTTAGGTAGTATGCAAACAAACACCACACATATATTCTACTCAAAAACATTAATCTTTAGTATCATTCTTAAAATTACGTTACTGAAAACTAACATGACATAAGTCCCCCAAGCTTGTCAATGACAACTTCATACATAATTTATGTATTTGTGCAATACATTACAACTAACCTGTTGCTCAAGGTCCTTTGTTTTAGTGTGGCACACAGTGACTGTTGCATGATGCCACTTGAGCAGTTCTGAAGCAGGTGTGCCAACTATTTTGCTACGACCCAGTACCACTGCATTGCTTCCAGCTATTGTAACACCACTCCTGTATTAAACATAATACCAATGTCATAATTTTTTTCTTCAAACAAAACAGTATTACCAAGATAAAATTTAATTAATCCTCTTAGGTCACAGACGCACAGATTATGGGTCAAGACACAAGATAGACCAGATACTTTTGTTCAAGTAAAGTTACCTGCTATTCTGTTCAACCTCACTCAGTGAGTCGATTTTTGACGCAGGTGAATTGATGCACATGTAACAGTCGATGTGCGAGTCTGATGAGATGAAAAAAGGCATGTATAATTGCTACTGGAGTGCTTTATATAGAGTATTATTTGTATGAACTTACTGCTTGACTTAATAATGGAATCTTTCATTAATATGTCATGCAGAATCGTAGCAAGAGAAATCTTGAAAGTTAACTTACATTTCTCTTGCAATGATTCTGAATGACTAATAAAGAAAGCTTCCATTATTATTTATGTTAAGCAGTTTACCAAGAATATATCCTACGCTTTGTCGACAAAAAAATTTTGACAGGCTAATACAATATGAATAAATGTTATGAAAATACAATAAAATTGTCTGACACTCCCCTTTAACGGAGAAGTTTTCTTATGATGCGCATACACAGCTTTGGACCGACAGTAAGAAAAAAAATACTTTATTTATTAGCTGCTCCTTAAGTTCTTCGCACAAAGCAGTATAATACTTGTCTACACATTTTTTTATCCAATGATCTAAGGTCATAAATCTGAACCAAACCTGCAAAATGCAGTACTGAGTGTATGAAAAATAAGTGCTATCAGTAGTGCAATAAAATCTGCAGCCTACTATACTTAACATTAGAAACAAACAAACTTACAACAATCAAAATTAAAAAACTAAACTGCCTATTCTCAGACAGACAAAATGTCTTATTCCAGACTTGGAATAAATTATGTCAAATTTTAATAATTCTGCTTCATGTTTAAAAAAGGAGAATTTTTGTCAGCATCATTCAAACTTAAACTGAGCATAGAGAACAAAATAATCTCTTATCTGTGCTGGATATGTATGAATAACATTAACAGCAAATAAAGCACTAAAAATTAATTAATTAAAACAGAATTATTTGACTTTCAGTATTTAATGAAATATAATGCACAATATACCTAACAAATGCATAAAGCAGGGGATCACCTTTTAATAAGTTCCATAGCCCCATTGGGAGTACAAGGGAGAAATCCACTTAGATCTCCCACAGCTACACGACCTTCATTCACTGCATTCAGACTGTAAAAAAAAATTAACAAACCTTAAGAGGAACTACTAATAAACTGTTAATACACATGCATAAAATGTTTTGGTTCGAATAGACAGACTCTTCTGTTAATCAAAATTATTATTTAGATTTTATCCAACTAAGTAAATGTAACATCCCATTAAAATGTGTCAAGCTACAACTTACAAGCTAAGAAAGTAGGTAAAGGAATCAAGGCTAACATTTTCTCTAACCCAGCATTTATCAAGCATCTAAAATGCAAAATTTAAATTTTTTTTAATTTTAGAAAAGAGTAGACAGTGAAAAACAAATAAGAGAACGTTAAGATTACAAGTACTATAGCAGTGTAGTATAGTAGTCCTGCTATAATTTTATATTTTTTAACGTTCTTGTAATATACAATGACATTGGTGCATAATAAGATTTTATATTTCAAGTTGTAAGGCATTGCACATTTGATTTATTTACACATTTTAAGTGGCAAAATGTTTACTATACATTTTTAGAAACTAAGCTTCCTATAACATATTTTTTACGACGATTACAAAACGCAAAGTATTAAAATTAACGTTTTTTCCCCCTATAGTACAGGGCACATCTAATAATACAATCTATATTGAAGCAACTCTGAAATATATTTCCTGCATAGATTATAAAGTATGTATTAAATAAGTTTGTCATTGACAGGTAAAATGAGCAACCAGTTTGGTGTAAAAATTTTTGTTCTAGACAATTGGTTTAAGCCATGCAACTCACATAATTTCCAGGTTAATACATTTCTGTGCAAATAATGAGAATTTCAAACAACAAAGGATGTTCCTGAATTTATTGTAAATCACATGGGTGGTAGATAACTCAAAATTAAACATTTGACAGTGAAAATTTGTCTGGAAATGGAACTTTACAAAGTTGCAGGGGCAAACATTAGGTAGAGCTCATTTTAGAATTCAGCGTGCTCCAAGGTGCCAGTCTAGTGCCTGGGAGGATGAGCAAGCACAAATGATTGGAAACAAGTGTATTGCAGGCTGCAGATATCTAGGTGAATGTTAGTTATGTAAAAGTGTAAAACATGGCTTACATTCACATGCTCCTAGATCCCTGCAGTCCCCAATACCCCACTTACACTCTGCTATGCTCAACCATCCCCTCAGACACTAGACTGGCACTTCGGAGAGCACTCAATTCAAATCTGCACAATGATGATGTTTGCCCCTGCAACTTTGCAGGGTGCCATTTACAGACAAATGTTCACAAATAAATAATGTTTCTTTGTTGTGTTCTCTACCAGCCATGTGATTTACGACTACTAATTCAAAAATATCCAATTTGAAATCACTGTATTTGAATATTTCTTAATTTTTGACAGCTCTACTAATATTCCCAAGAAAAGAATGTCCTTACAAAATAACATGTGGGGAAAAAAAAAATTAGTGTATATGGATACCTAATAACCAATTTCAATATTATGCTTACGAAACTTGTCACCTCTATAATTTTGCAAATTTTAGGAACATAACTCAACATTAGAGGATGTACTTGATTTAATACAGGGAAAAAGACATCACAAATTACAAAATACTGTATAACAAATAGTCCGCCTAGGCCAATTTGCACATGGCTAAGGTTTGGACTCTAGACTTGAGATTAAGGAAATTTACGAGTAATGGTAATAAAAAAATAGTACCAATACAATCAGAATATAAGGTCAGAACTGTGATTATGCACAATCTAACAAATATTAAACAAACTTCTGGACGAGTGACACTGTCATCGTAACAGAACTGAAATATATTAAGGTTTAAAGAAAAAAATGACCAAGTGTTTAAGGAGATAAAAAGGCGCCAAAGTAGATCAAGGAAAGGTGCAGATAAATGCATTGATACTGAAATGCAAAGTAAAGAAATTAAGAAAAATGATGGGAAAATAATGAAAATAGGAGAGAGAGAAAGGGAGTAGTAATAGATTGACTAAGAAAGACGAGAAACGAAGGTGTTTTACCTAGCTGGTTCATTCACATGTTTGAATTAGCAGCACATCGTAACAGCCAATACTAAAAGTAAAAAAAAAAAGGTAAAATTTTATTGTTATATACTATACAAACATGTAAGTGACCACTCAAGAAAATATTAAAGCCAGCTCAAAAAAATAAGATGTGAAATCAGTGGCAGTTTAAAAGAATAATGTTGGTATATGCCAAGGTTGTCTCAAGTGGAATGCTCTGGGCTTTGATGTAGGGTTGCGTTTCTACTAATTTGCACTGTCCATGCACAGCAATGACATTTTATGTTTTGTTTGTCTGTTCTACATACTGCATAACCAAATCAGAGAAAGTTTTCAGGTGCCACACAGTAACATTTTATGTTTGCACATTTTGTCAAATGCCACAAAATTGTATTTTTAGTACCTTGGAATTATTTAAAATAAATAGAGTACATCTTGTTTAATTTTAAATAATTCTATAGAACAAAAAAATTTTTAATTTTTAATGCCATGTTTGCAACAGATGAGTTTCTAAAAGGTTTAACTCACTGAGCAGCAATTAAAGTCATAGAAGAGGGAGAAGTACGTGTAACATTTAAAACCGCTGTGAATGTTCCTGCAGACAGATAAGCATTGTGTATACATGATGACTAGATACAGAAGCAATTTGAATACTAAAACTTTCAGTTTTTTTCAACCATTGCTGAACAAATTCAAAGTAGCTGTGTAATGAAACTCACGTTTTATCAATTTTCCTCCTAAAGCTGGTACCAGAGTCCTAGAGTGCTTAGTAACTGGAATTAACGAAAGATGAATATTTTACATTGCAGGGAATGAAGAACTTAATGTCACGACCAAATTCCTGATGCTTCCATACAAAAGGAATAGTAATCAAAAATTTATACACACAATCATGCTTAATGATTATTCAACACAATGATGGAGTACAACTAACCATCACTTAACACACCCAATCAATACAGCATATAAACAAAATCTGAACACTTTAAACACCTTGCTGACATAGCAGATGAATGAACCATGAAGCTTACACTAGTGACTTTATATGCATGTCCAGTGACACACAGTCAACATCTCCTCCCTACTCAGTTCGTTGCCATTGATAACCATGGTCTGGAGTGAAATAGTAATAATTAAGTCTGTGTTGCTACTCCATGGAGCGCAGTAGCACTGTGTGTGGCAATGTAGTCTGCCTATAGAGGAATGAAGCAATCTCAGGTGGCTTAGGTAAAAATCATGCACAGTAGTCAAGTTTCCGATCAACCTGGAGTAGGGCTTCAAAGATGTGTCAATACAAAGTTGAAGACCAATTACTAACCAGTGGACTGGTACTATAACTTTTCCTGATAGTAGCAGTGCCTAGTAAACATGCAAACATACACACAAACACACATACAAACACACACAAACTCATACACAGAGCCCACTTCTGCATCTCATCTTCCACCAGACAGGACTTGAACAGAAGAGAACTTATCAATGAGCTTGATGACACATACTTCCCTATGGTTCGCACATCCAGTGGACATGGAAACACATCTGTGGGAACATAAAATTAAATACCGGTACTCGTATCTGTTTCACTAGGCTATCCTCACAATAAAGAAATGATGATGGAATGGTTAGGTATTAATGCTACAGCAAATCGACCTAGATCTGTCCCCACACTGGCACACTCCGGTTTACGTACGGGCCTGTTCATCAAGACCATGTGGCAGTTGAGAGAGAAATCCGAGGCCCTTGGGCATCACGGTAGGCGTGGAACAGCAGAAGGAGGAAAGATGTGGGCCAACTTACCACAAGCACATGAAGTTAGAAAGTGAACCACCGAGTTATGTGATAGCACGTCGTGTTATTCTTGATAAAGTAAACCAACACTTTGAAAAGTACATAGTACACAGTAGTAAATAGTGTAGTAGTAAATATATTACGGTTACTGTAAAGAAGCACTACCAGTTGTAACAGAAACTATCTCACAGATAGAAACCATAATTTATATAAAGCTTACCCATCAACATCCTTGTCAGCAGCCACACTGTTAGTGATTAGATGTGAATCTATTGGGTTGTCACTGTCTAACGGCATTTGAACAATAATTCCATGAATGCTTGCATCATCATTCAGCTTTTTAAGTTTCATCAGAAGCTGTAATTTAAAGAAGACAACATTTAGTTTACAGGTTGAGCCACACTACCAAGTTATATTCACTTTACTGGGCCCAAATGTGTTTGTTGGAAGAATGAAAAAAAGCAAACAATACAATAAAATACTTACCTCCACCTCAGTGGTGGATTTTGGGAGCTGAATGTGATGTGCTTTAATACCAATCTCTTCTGCAGCTTTCAGTTTCATGCGAATATAAACATTAGAATCTTCACGTGCCCCAACTTGCACGATTGCTAAACCTGGCCTGAAGTTGGGAATTTTTTCACTTAACTGTACAACATCCTGTGTCAAGCTTGCACGAATTTCTCTGCAAAGAAAGGCAAAATATTGGTAAGCACATATTTAGGCTGAAGTAATGAGAGACTTAAAATTAATATTTTCCTCAAGATAGCTCTGAGTTAGTGCATTGTAATGTTAGAAGATAGGAGAAGAGGAAGGGAGGAAAGGAATGAAAAAATAAAAAACAGCATCACTTACTGAGCATTTTAAACAGATATGATAAAAGATGGATGCCTTTTACCACTAAGGTATATAGGCTAGCCATGATGAAATGAGCACTTTTGAAGCAATATTCTTTTCTCTTTAGCAAATTTGTATCTTCCTATCACTTGCTGACACACAGATAACAATGTAAGAGATAAACACACTGCAAAAAAGATTTCATCATATTGATACATTTATATGTGAGGCAACATGTCTCCAAATAACATTCAGGTCGGTATTCCTAAACACAAGGTACTACATAAGTGCTACCATCTCAGGTTCCAGAAAAGCAAGGACCGAACCCAAATGCACACTCATATTCCTAAACGTCCTGAGATGCTATCGGATAAGTCACAGATTATTATTTGCAGTCATGTGTGCGGCTATAAACAAATGAAGGCGACACTGGGCAGTGCTTTATAATAGAACAAGTAGCAGTAATTTTCAACTGCTATTTAACTAAAATAAGTTTATTTTTGACAATTTAAAATGTAATGAATTACATTTTAAATGACTTTAAACTAGAAGTAATCATAAACATAGTAATACAGATTAAATGTACCTAATATAACTTTCGAAATATAAGTACATATTACAAATAAAATTACTATCTCTTGTGCAAAGTAAAAAAAAAAGTAAGCAAACATTTTTAAGTCGCTATCTAGGTGGATGTCTTTTGCACATTCGAGGCCTTGAAATGCAGGAAGCTGTAAGATTGAGACAGAATGCACATTACACATTAGCCTCTAGGCGCAAGTACCTAACTGGCATTCGGTCTTCTAGCCAACAACACACCCCTATGAGACATTGATGTAATTTTGACGATAATGGTGAGTTTAACACATCTGTACCCTATAGAATATTCTGTACCAAGATTTCAATGCTCAAACAGCAACGCAAAAACACCCATTTTTGCCATCTTGGCAGCTTGACAATATGCTTTAATGATTACAGGTGAACCTGAAATTGGAATACACATGTGTAATGTTCTTTGAATAATATTCCTAAGCAGACATCACTCATGTGCGCTGAGCCATTTTCGAATAATCTGGTAACAGCTGAATCTCACACTGCTTGGCAGCCTTGGCAAACGGCCACCATAATGACTTGCACACGTATGCAAGACCACGAAGGCTTTTCTTATTTTTCTTTAAGCCTACTTTCTATTGTCTGTTTGTGTGTTTCTTAATTTCTCCCCCAGATTAAAAAAATCTGACATACGGAGCAAATGTAATCAAAGTAGACTAAGTTGAATTGGCTTTTACATTATTTTCATAATGGCGGTAATTTAAAATTTTTTTTTACATCAGATATTTAAAACTAATTCTTGAAGACAGGCATTGTTTATATTAGCCTATCAAAACGCTGGCAATGTGAGTAGGCCTACCTATGTTTTCTTGATCACACGAGTTATCTACACTAACCACGAATTTGTAAATCACCAAACTCGATACATATGCTTGATATTAACGTATTTTTAGTATATCATATTCAGTTTTAAACACAGGATAATTCAGGATAGATTTTATTGGCACCGCGTGGAGATATTCATGATAAAGTAAATCAAAAATGTAATTTCAATGATTCCGTGAAAACAAATTATACTTAGTTTATAATGACTTAAAAATTTTTCTTCTTTTAATAAAATAAACTACTCAACCTTTAAATGTTTTGACATTATTCAGAGCGTTACATTCTGTGGTTATTTTCAGCTTAATATTACTATCACTATAATTCACTTCACAGAAAAATTTGAGGACATATTTGACATACTTTTCATAAGCTATTGCCACGTTAAATTAACACACTTTGTCCTGCATAACTAAGAAGGGAATTGTGTATTTAATTATATATGACAATTCAACTCTGTTTTCCAAGATTTCATATAATGAATTTATTTATTTTTCTATAAAAAAATAGGCTGATTCTAAGAAAATGTAATTTTAAAAACTTGATTTTTCAAACTTTGGTATAATTACTTCCAATTGTTGTAGGTTCACTATGTTAGAAGATAGCATCACATGAAGAAACGAATACATAAAATATATATTTTCATATGTTTATATCTAAATGATCAATTTGAATTTATTTGGTTTATTTGCACCAAATTGAGGAAAGTAGTTTTATTAGTTAAGCTTGTACTTTCTTGATATATATACATATAATTCGCAGAGTACAAGTGTGTTTACTTTAAAAATTAAACTAATTTTTTTTTTAATGTGGTCACTTTACCATAAGATTTTCCTATCAACAAAAGAGAGAAAAAAAAAGAGTTAAGAGCGGCATTGGCAGACGTATTAAATGTCCTACCATCTCTATGCACAAGCCCCTGAACCAGCGAGTAGAATTTCTGTCGTACAAACAGCTTTTTAAATTAGACTTTTATGAATTTGTAATTTGTTTTTATATACGTATTTAAATAAATTTTTAATTAGAGCAGCATGCAAATTAAGGTATTTTTACAAATTTGAAAGCTTTAAGTACTGTATTTATAGCACGCTTGCTATTTTGGAAACATCCCGTTACAGATTTATTTTATTTTCTTCGTAGGTGAATATATTGTGAACACATTAAATTATTTCCGAAACTTAAATTTAACATGACGCAACGCATATTTAACATTATTCACATCAACTTATTTGTTTATTTTTTAGTTACCGGTACTTTAAAGCTTAGAAACTATATTTATGGTAATAAACATTAATTTCATTTTTATCTTATTGTGCTACATAGTATAAAAAAAGTAAAAAAAAAATTCTGAGTGGCTTGGATTTGAACCCAAATAAAATAATTGCTGGTCCGACGCCTAAGCGTCTCAGGTACCGAATCTGTTACATAATTTTGTCCAAAAAATATGTATACTACAATGCTTTGGAAAATCACAAAATTTGTTGATTTTGGACTATGTGGGCTTTTAAAATGCTAGTGGGTTATTATTTAGTATTCCTGCTCCCACAAAGTTTCATTTTCTGAATGGTTCTACTGTTTTTGTTTTCTCTTTCATTATTAAAAACCATATTCGTCCAGCAAGCGGTAAAATACGTTATAATGTATGTAGGGCCAAGCGTAATGCGCATGGATATTATGTATATTAGGTCAAGGAAATGTCACAGTATAGTCACGAATAAATAATGTCCTGAACCTAAACCCTTACTAAAACATTTAGGAATACCTGCCTTAAACCTAAACCCTTATGAAAACATTTAGGAATACCTGCCTTAAACCTAAACCCTTACTAAAACATTTAGGAATACCTGCCTTAAACCTAAACCCTTACTAAAACATTTAGGAATACCTGCCTTAAACCTAAACACTTATGAAAACATTTAGGAATACCAGGCTTAAAGTTTTTTATCACATTGTTGTAGTCTACCAGAGCGACAAGTACGTATTTTGTAGTTTGTAAGGTCACAGAGACTTATTACAATGCTTGCCTCCCATCAAGACCCTTTGGGTTCAATTTCTGGTAGAAGTCACTTCCATATTTGCAAATGTGAGAATTTCGTACGATGACGTTGCTGATCAACAAAATTATTCTAGGTGATCTCCAGATTCCTCGCCATTCCATTCTGGGGCTGCTTCTTAATCACCTACCTCAGCCTCATACAGTAATTTCTCAAATACCATTCAGAAGAATTGTTAAGTCAGTTAAATGTCTCAATAGCATGTAAAATGTAGTCCAGTCCTGTGAGTGATTTTTCCAGCGTGAATGACAATGGTCAAACTATTGTAAAAATTTTCAGTTGTCAATGGAAGAAAACAGACAAAAAGTTAAAATACTGCAGATGTAATGTGCCCTAAGTAACAGTATCTTAATGAAAACACTGCTTAGTTAATTTTATTCACAACAAATTCCCAAAGTATGTAGTCTACCATTTGCTTCAATGCACATACAGGTCAAGGTGGCTGAATGGTCAAGCCATTTGGCTCCCACCAAGGTGATCCGGGTTCAAATCCCGGTGGGTTCAGTCCCCGGATTTTTGCATGTGGGAATAGTGCCAGACAATGCTGTTGGTCGGCGGATTTTCGCAAGGATCTCTAGTATCCCCCGCCCTTAGATTCCGATACTGCTTCACACTCATATCAAGCCACCCAAAATTTCACATGCACTCACTTTAATGCACAGATTACATCATCTCGCAAGTTCATCACTAAGCTATAAGAAAATGCCTTCATTTGATTGGTACTTCGGGAGCAGTCACAGTGATGCTATCAATCCAATTCTGATTCTACAGATGTGCTGTAAATCTGATATTTCATGCAACCCCAGATAAAAAGACTGACATGTTGAAATAAAATAACAGAGCCAGCCAAACAACTCATCCTGTGTGCCCTATCCACCACTGAGGGTATACTTCATTAAAATTGTTTCTAACTCAGACCAACCGCTTGGCTTGGTGTTTATAAAATTGTGTTGAATTAGTAATTTTCAAAGGTAAAAATGCCACTATTTCATTTCAAAATTGTTTTACAGAGCTAATTAAGTTGGGATTGTTCATTTCGGTTATATTATGGTTTTTAAGAATTTATTTTCATTATACATTACTACAGTGCTCCTGGAACCTTCTGGAATTTTTCTACAAGGTGTAGGAATATTGGGCTCAATGGCAAGTCATAATTTTTTAGTTTCCATGATCAGAAATTATAATATTTAGTTCTGCTTTGTCTAAATTGCAGTTGCAGCAGCACATCTACTGCAAGTATGCCAACTGCCATCCACACCCTTGCCTTCACCTATCAGGGTCAGTTGCCTGGGTGCTATGGTAGGTGTTGCCCAGCAACTTGCACCTGCTACACAAAACAGTCGCCTCACGGCTATGAGTGTGTGTTGTCTCCAGCAACTGCCACATGGACGCACGTTTATTCAGTACAATGATGTATATAGTGCATGTAAATAAAAACCAAGTCACAGTTTGGCAAGATTGTGTTCATTTTAATTTTACTCAATCACCCCCCCACACACATTCGTAGCCTTCCCATCAAGGGACCACCAGCAACTACAACAATCATTGGGTCACACAATGTCCTAACTGGGCAAGACGAGATGATATGGCTCAGCTGGCCTAAGGAAAACATTAAAGGACTTCCTTGTACCCAACAGTTGCAAGATGTCTCTGCCAAGGCAGAAGGAGGCGATGCCGTGATGGGCATCAGGGGCCAAAGCATCCCCACCTTCATTATTTAGTAGCTGTGAATCAGTTGTCCAAACAGTTTGTTGAACATAAAGTCATTTTGAGTAGCAGACTGTCTTTCAAAAGATGTGACCGGACTACAGCAGATTTTGTAAGCAATCATTGACAAAAATTGAATAATTTCTAGTCTTCTTTCTCTTGCTAACGCCCTACAAATGAGTAGTTTTTAACTGTTGTCACCTCTTGGCAGAAGAGAATGTACATTCACGATCGAGCTCCATGAAAGTGTAGGCCTATAACATCGTCTACGATTGTTACATGCTACGTGATGAAAACTTTTTATTAAGTGTACCATTCACTAAGATAAACAAATATTCTAAAAAATATTAAACCATACATTGATATTACAAAACAACTAAAATCTTACGAAGTAGCCTAAACATATAAGCAAATACAAACTGCAAGCACATTTTGTTGGAATCAACTATATGCTGTCAGCATTCAGAAGTTTACGAATTACTTAACTTCATACAACATTCTACAGAACTATGAATCATTACGTTTGTAGCTATGTAACTTACTTTGCAACATCAGTCCCGGACAGCAGTTTTGCTGTTGTATCTCCTGAACTCATTTTCACTTGTTCCTGTAAACCAAAGAGCATATTTAAAATCAGAGTTATAACATACTGTACCAACAAAACTACATAAGAAAACACTCAAATCCATAGAAGGTGCCCTTTTATGATAATCTACTGAAACAAATTTTGTCGGCATGCTTTGAAGGAGGTGCTACATTCTCTTTGGGGAACGTATAAAAAGACAGAAGGGAAGTGAGCACAATCTTGAGCTTTCTCCATTTCTTGAGAGGATAGGCACAAAGAGTTGTTGTGAGTAGGACTAAGGACGAGGACTGGATCAAAAAATGATGAAATTATGAAAAACTACTATGGACAAGACTAATGTATTCTTCTTTTCTCTTTTTATATTCACTTGGTCTCTGGAAGTGTTTCCTTGAAATAACTGACTTTCTACGACCTTGGAAGTTGAATTGAAGAAATTCAGTTTTGAAATTTAGAATCTGAGAGAGTAAGTGATGAGTGTAGGCGGAGCTGCAAGCTATGTTGTGTCGGATATTAAATCTTAGTAGCCTATTTTAGATATTTTTGAATGACATAAATACCTTGTTTGTGTTTAAAAATATGTCAACGTCAATTCCTTATTTTTGACTAAAGTAGTAGTCGCAGCCATGATGGTGCGTTTTGGATGTTTGTTGTTGTTGTTGTAGTTCTGCAAGTAAAAGGAAAGAAATGTGACTGATTCCTTTTATGGTTGTATGTTCCTATCCGTTACAACATGTTGCTGGTAGGGATTTATGAAGACAATTGTGATGGAAATGACTGACAACAGCAGCCTGATGGAGAAAACTCAGCAGGAGGCATGTACTGTGCAGTGAAGGACATGTGGGTGAGAGTAAGGAGAGACTTGCTAGACTCTGGCGAGAGACGACTGTCACTGACATCAGATGGAAATGATAATCCAGAAGTATTAGAACCAAGTTTGTCAGTCAAAAGTCTTCACCTATAGTGCATATTAAAAAGAAAAAAGTCTTCCAGAATTTTGAATAGATTTAACCAGTTAAATGAAGTTGGGCAAAACCTCTTGCATGCCCCGAATAAATAGCTTCTTGCATAGCTATGCAGAAAGGGACTCATTAACCTTGGACACAAAGAGTGATTACTGGCAACATTGGAAGTGTTAAGTTGGCAGTTTAAAGTTACATATGCCTTTTGTGCTATGCAATTAATAGTAATAATAACAACTATAAACTACATAATACACAGATTTACAAAAAACTACGAACTGAATATTCCACAAAAATATTTAAACAAAACACTAAGAATATTGTTATACCCAAGTAGGCCATTCAGCAAACATAGATTTCTGAAAGAGGGAGAAAAAAAAATCTAACGCTTGCGTAAAAATCCAACCAAAACAACTGCTGCCAATGATGATTACACAACAGAAAACAACATTATGAAATTTATGTTATCAGTGACGAAATAGAAAACAACCACATTTCAAAACTAAGTTAACTGAATAACCTAATTAAAACTGTTTACAAAATGTATTTATATAAAATTTGTAAGTTAAATACACTAAACTGTAGACAATAGATATACAGAAAAAAGAAAGGTAGAGGAATAAAAAGTAGCATTTTCTAATAATTATCTTAATGTCAGACTCAGAAACTATTGCAACTGAAGTACATAGCCTACATTTGTGATAAATTAAAAATTTTCAAGCAATCTGTGACAACTACGATATTCTTCTATTCCAATTCCTACACAAAATTTATCAGAACATTGACTGAATTACAAGATTCCTAGAAGAACAAAAGGAAAATAGATAAAATTAGGAAGCCACGGGTTCACTCTTAGCTCCATCTTGGGTCATGGTTGTCGGTTATCGCAGTGGCTAGAGCATTCACCTTTCCACCAAAGTGATCCAGGTTCAATTTACAACGGGGCAGACCCAGATTTTTGCCTGTGGGAATTGTGCCAGACGATGCCATTGCTCGCAGATTTTCTCTAGGATTTCCCTTAATTCTGGCGCTGCTCCATACTCACCTCATGTCAACCATTACTAGCGCTAAAGACCTAGATGTTACCTACTTACCAAAATCATTTCAATTTACTTAGCAACATGGCATTAAGCATACTGATAGGTATGATTAACATATATGACTGCAATATTATGGATGCAACCTCAGATATTTAAAATTAACTCGGGACGTTATAGATACAAATACTAAAGAAAAAAAAGTATTATGTAAAAACTTTTCGGAATGAAAATTTTAAGGAATAAAAAGAATCCATTTTTGCTTTTATGTGGTTAGCTGCGAAATCAACAAAACAGTGCCAGAATTTTGGTGGAACAATATTTTTTGCTGCCAATACATTTCAATATTTTACTCCTCATGTGGCTTCCACTTTCTGCACTTGTGTCTGAGGGCAGCATTGTTTCGACTGACACTGTGTGGATCACCTGCCCAACAAACTTTTTTTCAGCCGCAGTGCACTCCTCAAATGAGAACGCCTATAAGTAAGTTATGTGTGCTTTGCCAACCTGAGGCACAGTTCCTGTAAGCCTAGACAGTACTAACTCAAGAGTCCCATCTTACATGGCGATGTAGCGCCCTGTCCCAGGAGTGATATCTTTGCCACATGGCTTTGGCAGTGCAGTCAGCCTTGAAATTTGAAGATGCTGGTAGCAATATTGGTTTGCAATATTAGCGTATGAGACTGCAATACTTTCCCTTCTGCAGTACTCTCTACATTTTTTCTGTGGTCCCAGGTCACTAATTGTCTTTCTTAATTTACTTCTTACATTGCCACCAATCAGCCCAGCCACGTCTAATGTGAATGTGGTGCCCAACCACCAGAGCTAAAGTGACAGTGCATCCAATTAAGTGGTCTCCGTAGATCGGCTCGTGTGTGAGGCACAAAATCGATGGAAAGCGGAAACTGCTGCTGACAGGCATGTATGTAATGCAATATAAGCCACTCAATTGGCGTACAATGCTTTACTGTTAGGCCTATTCTTTTTTTGTATAAGACTTTACGCGGTGACAACAATTTTATTTGTGGGAAGTATAGTGTAAAGTCCAGTGCAGGATTCTATTACCACCCCTGTTTAATTTTCTCGACAGACTATTTTTCCCATACACAAGCCTGAAAAAGCTGTTTTTCTGCATTTTGAGGGACATGAAAAATATTAAGTTGCAGAATCATAAACACGCTTTTTTATACTGTACCTAGTAGAAACTATAATCTGACAACTCAGCTAAAGTAATGGCAACTAACCACTGACTGAAGCTATCAGTAAGTAGTACTCTGCAAATAAAGAACTGTCAGATATATATGACAAATTATTTCCAGCAGCATTGCTTTTATATTTTAGTAAGGGAGACAAATGAGTTAGCATGAGAAATCTCTTGCACAGATGCAGGGACGGATCTAAGGGGGCTGGGGGCAAAGGGGGTCCGTGCTCCACGTGGCAGTCTCAAGGGGTGGCCAATTCTGTCCTTAAAAATTGCGGACAAATTGGGAGGACAGCAAAAAGTACTTTTGCCCCCCTCCCATAGGAAAATCTGTATATCAGACTCTGCATGGATGTCTGCAGACATTTTAAGGTAACCTGGCTTAAGCTGATTGGACTTGACGGTAAATATTAAGAATCGCTACTCATCGTGTAGCAGCTAAACTATTGGTGTTACAAGTACTAAACATCTTAAGTTCAGCAGAAAAATAGGTTACTACTGTATATGCTTTACAGGTAACACACTGAATTTAAGGCAGGGTCTCAAATATAAAGTGTGTATACACTCTCACACTCACCCACTTTGGTTCACTCTTCAATCAAATTGAGATAGCCACCCTCGGATACACACTTGAGGCACTGCAACTTAGTGCGAGAAGTAAAGCAATGGGCATAGCCTATTTCCATATATTTGTTAGAGAGGGCAAGAGGGTGCAGTAAGGGAGCATTGCCATTCACTCTGGCTCCATTTTCTCCCTTTCGCCCATTATTCCTCAAATTTGGGACAGCAGAGAGTACACTCTGTGACGTCAAGAGAGTGCGAGAGCGTGCTCTCTGGGATATTTGAGACACAGCCTAAGTTACTGTGTTTGAATGTCAATTTTCTAATTTCGTCTCGTGACATCACAGTTATGGGCACACATAATCTGAACAAAATTATTATTGTTTCAGCTACACACAAGTGACCATGAATAATGATTCTTGAAGTAATGCACCAAGAACCTAAAAAATTTGGATCCTTTTGATAGAACCAATAACTTACTCCTTAACATTAGTACTCGCATGGCATAAATTCTGGCTATAATGTGACGGACTTGCAATGCTAGAAACTTATGTTTATAAACCATAAATGTAACGTGAACGAATGTAACATGTAGGCCTATAGCCTCTAATAAATGTTTGGAGTCTGGTACAAAAATTTCGCCGGTACGTTTGGCCTTATGGCTTTTCCTCATTCTACGTACGGCTTGGCCTCATATAACATTTCAATCAGAACGTATACACGGTACCGGTACTGTATAAAGTGCATTACGTAATAGTAACAAAAAAAAAACACCAAACCGGCAAACCCATAATTTGTAGTGAAAACAAATTAAAGTATTTGTATCTAATTTTTTGTTAAGTACTTGATATAGAACTACATTCGTTTACTCACCCGATAGTTATACTTATCTTCCCTAAAATACCACTCAAAATCATTACCTTGTTTACACTACCTTGCAACAGGTGTAAAAAAAAGCACGTGTTGTCCTCAAATAACAAAAACAATTACCGAGTGCAATCTACACTTGAAACCAACCGCGTTATGTGCAGATAACTGTTCCTCTTGAAAGATCGTCGATTTCTTGCGAACAGTGCCTGAACGTCTAGAAAACAGACGTGTCACAACACAACTTTTCTCCTCCGCCGTCCCTCCCTGGATTAGGGAGCATGAGAAAATTATTAACTCGTTTCAAACATCGTGAACCTTGATTTACCGAAGACTCCCGAAGTAGGCTTACAAATGCTTCTCAAAAATACCAACGCTAGAACACTCATGGTGAATGATGGGAAATAATTTACGTTTCATAATTACCATGGTCACTATATACTTTTCATTATTCTATTAACATTTCAACATTCTAAATAAATAACATGCGTTAGTATGGATGCATACTTAATTTCATTATTTCTTAGCAGTAGTTATTTTTCGTTGCATACGTTGTCTGTCGGAGGAGACGAGACTTCGGTAATCTTCGGCTGTGTATTTGTTTTCCTTTTACCAGTAACGAGGAGGGCTTGCCCTGTGGACTGAGTATGGTTTCAAGGTCGAGGACCGTTTGCGTCCATCTAATTGGACGGACGTAGATGCTGATAAAGAGGGCAAAGAGCAGTGTTGTTTGTCCGAAGACGTCTTACAAATTACCACGTCACAACGTGACTAGTTAACATGTACGCATTTTAAAATTTTCTTGTGGTTCAGCATTTGTACAGGTACAGTTATATAAGTGGTTCGGAATAATGTGAGTGCTTTTGAAACCCTAGGATAGTTGTCTGCTATTTTTTTAAAATACAAACACGGCAACCTAAGTAACAATCAAAACGTATAAACATACTCAAAAGTTAAGCTGAGGTCACAATTAATTCAATTTTTTTAAAAAATTATTATTCTAGACAAGCCGATCTTCAAAAGTGCTCACTTTATAGCAAATCACCAATCACGTTTTTTTTATAAATAAAACTGTGTCATTCACCCTGGCTTCGAATTTCGGATATGAAGTTTGCATTTTGAACGATGGAACTAGTATTTCATTTTGAGTACCACGTCATTTTATGCCAGTATACTGTGAGGCCCTTAACTTACTTGAAAAAGCCACACCAAGAGTTTTCTTTCTTTTCAAATTTCCTCGTTTGGTGCGTGGAAACAGCGGAGCGATAAGAGCTAGAGTTCCACGCTCGATGAGAGAAGCATGTCGCCTCTTGCTCCTCCTGTTCACAGCGCGTCAAACGAGCGTGCAAAGTTTTCGTTATAGCTTTTTTCCTATGGAACTTTATGGGGTGGCCATAAAATTGCATTTTGGAAAATTTGTAGTAAAGGTCAACGCAAGCTTCTCGCTTTGCACTGTACGAATTCAGATGATATTTTCGGTGTTACAGCAGTATAAAAAGCCGTTTTAAGACATTTTGAGAGGCCCGAACATCATGTTTCTCAGAAACATAGATAAATGCAATATGAATAAATTAAACGGTCGGTTTATCGTGCAAAAAAAAAAAAAAAAACACGTGACACTACAAACTCCGTCCATGCACCAGGCGAGGACTACTCCTTAAAGGCTGCCGCCTACCAGACGCTTTAATTACCTACGTTGCAGCGTGTTCGTGAACAGTTTTTTTCTACGAAAATATTTCATGTGTGCCCGTTGTGCCAACGTATGACGAGAAAACAAACTTCAGACATGGTCGGAACTACATTGTTACAACGTCATGCTCATTAAAAACACTGTTTCTAAGCCCTCCAACATGGCTAAAAACTGCCTTTTCAGACTTCCGTACCTCAAAATTTACTAACCGGATGTACGTGAAACTCAGATTGCAACCTGCACTGAACTTAGTTGCAGACTTTACACCAATAAAATATATGATCACCGCTTAATGTCCCATAGTAAAAAACGTTCGGCGGGAACCTTGCACGCTAGTTCAGCGCTTTGCTCGTTGAGGCGACGCGGTATTTGATGCGCACTACTAGGTCGACCTTACTGCTCCGTCGCTTTTTGAGCCTCTCGCGCGCGGGGCGCCGCCTACCTCACGCTTCAAATGCGTTGCAGTGTGTCCGTAAACAGGTTTTTCCTACGAAAATATTACACGTAGGCACACAGTGTCAGCGTACGAAAAGAAAACAAACTTCAGACAAGGCCGGAACCTCATTGTTACGACACCACGCTTATTAAAAACACTGTTTCTAAGCGCTCCAACATGGCTAAAAACGGCCTTTTCAGACTGCCGTATTTCAAAATGTACTAACCGGATGTATGTGACACTCAGATTGCAACCGGCACTGGACTTAGTTGAAAACTTTCCACCAATAAAATATTATGGTCACCTGTTAATGTCCCGTAGTAAAAGCATTTCGGCGGGAAGCTTGCACGCTAGTTCAGCGCTTGGGTCGTTGAGGCGACGCGGCATTTGATGTGCGCTTCAAGGTCGACCTTATTGCTCCGTCACTTTTCAGCTTCTAACACGCAGGTAGGCGGCGCCCGTAAGGCCATGATCCATCATTTCTACTACTTTTACAGTACGTAATTATTTTTCTTTTCCTAAACGAGAGCAGACATCGAAAAAAAAAAACTGTTGCACAGTTTTGTTCAAAATAGTTTTTGGTATTTAGTCAATTTTTTTCAAGACCAAACGGTGTGTAGATTTCGCTAATTAGTTCATTAATGAGAATTTCCTTAACTGCATAATTTGCTGAAATCATTGTGTATCTTGTCTCGAAAAAAATAGATTGCATGGTATACACGGTTTCGAATAAAACTGCAACAGTTTTTTTTTTGTTATTTGCTCTTAGTTAGGATTTAAGAAATAATTGTCGTTAAAGGAGTAGATAGAAACGATGGATCATGGCCTTAACGCGAGTTTGCACTGCACATGAAAATAATAATCTAGAACCAATTTCTCTCGTACTGGTGGTGGTAGTGGAGAGTTGAAATCTATTCGTCTTTGCAATAATGATCAGACTCGGTTATACCCCATTCATTTCCATTGTCTATACGCAGCAAGTCAACGCTCCTCCACCCATTTCCATTGCCCAAAACTAGGTATCAGCTCATGAGTTGATGGTGTTTTTGGCTAGTTGCACATTCCGGTAAGAAAGTCACTAACTGAACTAGAATTCTCTAAATATCAATGCAAAGTATCTCATACAACAATTGAATTGCTTAATGTGATTTGTAGTTTGTTTACATTTCTCTGGGAATCTAATAACCTGCGTTGTGACTATCTGTGTGCATCAGAATTGTTTTAAAGGAAGTATTCGAAACAAGCATCATGTGATATGAGTGATGAGATGTGTTGTCCTCCAGTAAATTCATTCTATGAACTTCAATTTAGATTGTTAGCGAAAGGAATTGTGTAAAGAAATACTCAACCTTTAACTTGCTAGTGTGTTTCCCAATGTCACTACTGCACAGAGGAGTTTCCTCAGTTTATCATCGATACATTATGGCGAAATATCATTTGAATAGCCTTTCTATAACTTACTTAATACAAACTGTGACGTTGCAAGGAAAATTAACTTTCTTCCAAAGTTACGTGTGTATTTGCCTAGAAAACAGCTAGGAAAGCATAGGCCCGTGTTAATGTTAAATAAATTACTAAACAAATTACTGTCTCATAGCAAATGATTATGTTCTTTTAATGATGTACACATACAAGAATTATTGTATACGGAATTTATAGACTTGTAGTTTTGACTTTTGCATTAATTATATTTTCTGTGCATGAGAAAGGGCCTCAAAATTTTAAACGGCCTAGTCCTTTATCGACCTCTGCCAGGCCCTGATGTAAGTTATACTCACCTTAACGCATGTGACGTGGCAAGGACAAATGAATTATAATAACTAATGACGAGACGTTCAACAGTTTGTGCATTTAGATAGAGTAATAACACGCTGTGCCTCAGGCGTGGCAAAACAAAGGTGGAACGCCAATGGTGATTTGGCAACTAGTAATTTAGCATGGTTTGATTGGTCATGGCAACAAATGTCCAGAACACTAAACTACTCAAGACATACCAACATCGGGCCACGTGATCGATTTATTATATATACTGCAATTGTTTCCAAAAACAATTCGTTAGACGTTTTTGTAATAATATTATAAACGAAAATTATTCAGTTGAGAATAGGATATTTACGTTTGTAAAGAAGCTAGTAATCAGCTAGCTGGTACAAACGAGTCTGTTGTACAAAAATACAGCATTCTTCTTTTCCCGAAAAAAAAAGAAGAATTTTAATACATTACATGTCGTGGTAATATAGAACGTTATGACAGAAACTATCGTAGTCATTCCACGACACAGAAATACTGACTATACGTACTCTACTTTCGAAGACACATACATGTATAATTCCGCAGTAACTTATGTATTTCCTCCACTTCAAAAATATATAAACTTTCATCTGAAACTCATATATGACACTTCTGACAAGCAGTTTGAACACTGCGCGTTTTTATTTATACACGTATGCTTTAGGTGATAACCGTGCGTAAAGTCACTTGGTTATCTCGAGTAGAGTAAAATTTGAATCGTGGTCGTTTGAACAGTGATCCGAGTGAAGTCGCATTTTTATTACACAAAAGGCTCTTATATGAAAATGTATTCGTCGGTGTAGGGTAGGTTATCTCAGTCTCGTGGCCGGGGTTTGTCGATTAGCAGGATTTGACAATCGCCAGCAGTGCTATTCAAGGCGCGAATTACAAGTTGCCTACGTTTGCACTCGGCGAAGCATAAGTAAAATGGTTGGAAGGTATAGCGAAGGCTTTACACTGAACCTCTAGCAGTTGGTGTCGAGTAAGATATGTTTTCGCGAATGAATTAATTCCTACCCACATAGTATTATTATATATGCTTTGCGTCAAGCTTTCTGCATCAGTATGTTTAGACATGCTGTTAAAATTCAACGAAACAAGCTTATAGATTCCAGTTTGTTACAACTCTAGTTTTTAAATGTTTGAAAACACTTGCTTTGGCAAGCTTCCCGAAAGCTCGAGGAAGGCTTGCCAACATAACTTGTCATGGCAACCTTGAGTCAAGCAGTTTCAGTCATTAACACGCCATAGTATGTGTGCTGCACGACGTTTTCTCCACGAATGTTGTTCTGGTGTTCGCTAGACTTTTTAATAACTTGTTTGATTCCAGTCGTCCTTCACACACACATATACGAATGTACCGTCCGCGCACTCTTCCTCCAGCTGTTGTCACCTCTCACTCTACGGCGGCACACATCCCGCCGACACTCGCTCACAGGTTACACACCAAAACTACTACATGCACGGCCGCTGAGATCTCTATATAGGTTAAATTTTATTGGTTGTGGACATACATCATTGCTCATGTTTTGCTGATCAAACTTGTGTTGAATGACCAAGTACAAATAAAGGAATAGAACAAAAAAATCTATATAAAACAAAGGAAAATCATAGAGAAATGCTGTCAGTTTCTTTATTAATTATTATATTAGACAACAAAGAACCCTAGCGATACAATTCAGTCGAATATCGACACATCACCCAGACACAGAAGACAGACACAAATATAGAACCAGATTCCCAATAATGAAAAAAGATGGAAATAAACAAAAAACAGTAAACAGTGGTCAACAAACAAAATAAATACACAACACAACACACGTTAAAAACAACGAATAATGCAACGTTTCGGGAATTGCGATCTATTCCCGTTTTCAGGCTGAGACACAACTGGTCGGAACACCAAGACGCGAATTCAATTCTGCAATTCCCGAAACGTTTAGTACGTTTTACTTTATTACTGTTCCCACTTTTATTTTGGTCCATATCTTCGTCGATTGAAGTTAATTACTGAAATGTTGCTGATGTGCCCAACTAGCTAAAGAAAACACACAAACTTTTTTGATTGCAAGATATATACCGACGATCCCACACACCTCGGGTTGCAGATTACGATGACATTAAACTACTTTGCCTGTATGTCGGCGAAACAATTAAGTAATTACTCCGGCAGGTTTATTAGATAATTGACGTAGTTGATTTACTGGGGAAACGGCCGCGACTACCCGGAAATCCAATCGACTGGTGAACCTTAGATATATACGCTGTCCACCGCCCCGCAGTTTGACGACGAAGAAATTATCACTTTCCCACCGGAGTTAAATACGTGTTACTTGTTTGAAGTCATATTCGCGTCTCTCCTCTAGCATCCCGCGTACTGCTCTGTGTAGCCTCGTGTCTCTTCCCCACCCTCGAGCACATGGAGGTGACGAAGTTCCTCTCAGCCAATCAGAGAGAGGCACTCTGCCACCCGCGAATGCGTGAGTCTGTTATTAAAGACCTACGTATTTATTGCAAAAAAAAGTTATACATTTTCAAATCATTAAATTACATAAATCACATTCTGAGTATTGAATACTACTTGTATATCTTAACCAATACATTATTACAATAAGTACCTAGTTACCAGTTGGCCGGAGGAGGAGGAAGAAAGAGCGGGGGGAGAGAGAAAGAAAGAAAGAAAGAAGGAGGAGCTTGGAAGGAGACATGTAGTGTTGCAGCTGGCCTCCTAGGTCGCCAGTTTGCCGGGCACTTACTGACAAACATTTTACATATGTGAATTTACGGTAAATACATTACCATATCTGATTAAGGGCGTGGTTCACCTAAGTTTTCAACGTCTTTTTTTTTTATTTCTATTTTTGTACCAGATATTTTTTTCTTAGTTTGGACATACATTGATACTAAATCTTCCTCTTAGGTAATTTGTGTATCTCATAGTTTTTGCGTATTGAGTTGTAAACGTCAAAATTTGCACTTTACGGTTTTATATATGCCACTGAAACCAACTGACATACCAAACAGAAAAAAACTCAGTGTATAACAGTGTTGCAGGCTATAATTTGACATATATAAAAACAAAAAAATTTACATATTTTTATTTAATAAATAATGCTGAATTTTGAAATGAAAATTAAAAAATTTCAGCAATTTTTAAAAATTACAAATAAATGTATTTTTGTATCCGTATGTGTCAAATAATAGCCTACAACATTGATTTTCACTGTAAATTTTTTCGGTTTGGTATGTCAGTTGGTTTTAGTGGCGTACATAAAACCGCAAACTACAAATTTTGACGTTTACGACACATTACACAAAAACCATGAGAGATACACAAATTTCCTAAGAAGAAGATTTAGTATCAATGTATGTTTAAAATAAGAGAGGAAATATCTGGTACAAATATAAAAATAACAAAAGACGTTGAAAACTGACGTGAACCGCGCCCGTAAGTGGCGCTTGGCAGGTTACATTGATACTAAACAAGACATATTTACTGTATAATTTGTGGTAGCCATAGTTTTGACTATATGTTTTTATAAATGCTATAGATGACGTATCACATATCCCTTGATATTTGACGAGTATGTAGTACCTGTACATACCGATGACAACTGCAATGTAATAAATATTAGTGTTGATGCCACTGCATTGTAACTATTGCCTTTACAGAATAACACAATAAAATCTCTTAATTTGTAACTTATCACTACATTTTACTGTATTTATGAAATAGTCCCGTTACACTTTGCATTTTTTTGTTGTTTTATACTTGTGTTGTGTTGTCTTCCTACTTTTATTTGCTGTTCACAGTTTTTGTCTAATTCCCTCTTTTTTTCGTATTGGGAATCTGGTTCTATATTTGTGTCTGGTTGTGTCGATATTCGACTGAATTTTGTCTTTGAATTTTTTGTTGTTAATATAACAATTAATTAAAAAAACTGACAGAATTCCTCTGGGATTTTTTGTGTGTTTCGTATTATAGTTCTTTGTTCTTTTCATTTTTTTGTACTTTGTAGTTCAACACAAGTTTTATCAGCAAAACGAGCAATGGCGTATTTTCACAAACAGATGAATTCTAATAATTGTAATCTCCCATTACCACAAACATTTAAAAATCTCATCTATTTGGCTTGATGCAATATTCCACGTCAATATTCCGGAGGAACAGTCCTCACTTCTAGATAAACAAAAATATTGTATTTATATATTATGTATGAAAATACACCGTTTTTGCGCTACAATTTTATGAAGTATAGCGTGTGAGTACGGTTGTGTTACTGTAGAAGGTCGTTGCAGGTATGAAGACGAGTCTTGTACTGGCGCATGGACGGCGTTGCAGCGTGTCACGTGTATTCTTTTTTACGGTAAACCTCTTAACTTATTCATATTATGTTTATCTACGAAAAGAACACATACTTGAAACTATGCTTCTTGGTTTTCAAAAATTCAGAACGCTTGATAGAAATATGATTTTCGGGCCTCTCGAAATGGCTAAAAACGTTTTTTTTTTTTTTTTTTTTTTTTTTTTTTTTAAAAAAAGCTTGATGTAACTCCGAAATTATTACCTGAATTTGTAAAGTGCAAAGCGAGAGGCATGCGTTGGTCACTTCATACTATTCAAAAATAAAATGTTGTGGTCACCGCTCAAAGTCCCGTCGGAAAAAGTAACGTGATCCTGCCAGCGCGCCATGCAGTGTAAGCCTGTAGTACAGTAACGGTGTATTTTCTGGCCTATGTTTACATGATGTTTTTTGTTCCTCTGGATGTGAGGATCGTTCTCCAAAATATTGGTATTCAACTTTGCAGCATCTGTACACACCGTGCATCTAAAACATAGTTTCAAATTTTGGTCGGCTAGTTTTGATGCCCATTGTCTTGGTCAAATGGATGTATCAGCAAAATTTTAAGTAAATAAAAATTATATTAATTTATTTTTAACATTAATTACGTTTATAAGTACCTCACCCCAATCATACTGGCAGTGAGCATGGCCCTTAATTTTGGAAAACAAATTGTTACGAAAAAATTCCCTACGTTTTACTTCAGATAATGAAATACCGGCAAAATGAGCAACACAAACGTATTTTTGCCAAAATTGTGTACCTCGCGCATATTAAAAGCAAAAGTACATGGTGATTTCACAGAGAAGTATTACTGCCTGAAAGGAAGGCAACCAGCAATGGTTGACTGCGCACCCCGCTGTATTGCATTGAGATTCCCGCACCTGTGCGCGTGTGGTCTTACACTAGCGAGTTGTACAAATAACAGCTCGGAAAAATTTTCGCACTGATAGGAGTAAATGCACAAAAAATAAATTCAGGTTCTTGCACTACTAGTTCAAAATGTCGCACCATCAAGAGCTACTCTACATGTGTTCGATATTGCCGCCGCTTACCCCTTTGCTGCATTTAATTCGGACTGGCGTTATCTTTCGAAAACACTCGGTGTATATAGAACATTGTCACAGGTAGCCATAATTCCATCGAGTGAATGGGTGTGTCTGACAACAGTGCCTTGATAAACGCCCACAGAATTAAGGTCAGGAAACCGTGCTAGTCATTACAACAATACACAGTGTTGAAAATTCCATGTTTTGATAATCACGCACAAATGTTGTGGAATGTGGAGGGGCGCCGTCCGTCGGGTTGAAGAGACACATCCCCGGATCGCGAGCGACACTTTCTCGAGTACATTTGCACATTTGGTAAAGTGAATTTTTGGAATTGGATGTGGATTTGCCCAGTAAATCGCAGTATTATAAGGTAACACCCAATAAGATGACCATCCACGCTTCTAAAATGATTCCATACGGCAGGACAAACTTCCATTATAGTCACGAAATGACCGGTTAGGTCCGTTCCACAGCGACATGCAAGGCGCATGACGGTCTTCATTTGTACACCAGCACCCGCTTTTCCTATTAACAATAATCATATTCTACGTCCCATACTTCTTCCTTCGATGTTTTTTTGGAGACAATGCATACCGACAGTATAGTTCTGATTTCGCTTTATTGATATTTTATACTGTACTAACAATTTTTTTCACGCCCTTTTTGTGTTTAACCAGTTAAAGCCCACTTAACTCTGTCTCGAGCAAGGTTACCTCCGAGCCGATTGAGTTGTCGATCGAGTTGACTTAGCTGACTGTTTGAACGAAGCTAAACTTAACTTGGATTTCGAATTAAACCACCTAAGTTAAAATTCTCGCAAAAAATTACACTAACCATGTATTTCAATTCACGGAAATATTAACTATATTACCAGAGAAGTGAATCCTAACAACATTTCAGTTCCAGAAAGAAGAGAGCAAAATTTAGATAACTTGAAAATGTTAAGTCTTAAAATATAAAAAATTAAAATAAACAAAGTAATTTTCTGTGTTCTACTGCACATGGATCCACATAAACCACGGGGGTAGCATAAGGTCTGAATTAAGGCGAGGGGAGTGTAGCCAAGAGGGGGAAGAGGTAGCCACCAAATTAGCAAGCCGCCATACTGCTTTAACCACAAAGGTACACATCAGACAGGTATTTTTTTATGGCAAATTAATGTATTATGCTCTGTAATTGATGTTTTAGGTTGAAAACTCTATATTTTAGCCCTGTTTATACACCTCGTAGCTAATATTTCCTCAATTTTTTAATTAGTCGGCCATATTGATACCAGCCACTTCAAGCGTTTGTTTGGTTACACTCCCGGCGACGTGCTCCATCTGGACCCTTCTAACATCTTTGGCACAAACCAAGGGATATATGTCTTTGTTTCTGAGTGACTTCACGTCATTCAGATACGAAGAACTAAAAACATATGTGCGTTTTGGAAATTAGCCCATGGCAAGTACTGTGTCATGGGATGCAGACTGTGGGGTTTGAGGCAGAATATTGTGATAAATTAGATATAAAACCTAACTGCTTATGATAATCTATTACTGACATAGTGAAACAATGCACTGTTTAGTGGTGTCATATTCCATCTTCTTGAAGAACTATTATCATATTATCGGGTTTAATAAAATCCACAAGTTTCTTTGGTTTTCAGCAAACAAAAACGCATCCATCGAACAAAGCCGTTATGGCCTTGTTGTTATAGCCACCAAAAGTGTTTTTCACCATGTGGTACCCTGACAGCGGTTTTGGGCAGTTATCGAGTATAAAAATAACATATGATTCAACCGGAAATGTAGGTATGAATGCAGTCACAACTAAAACCCGATGTTCAATTTATTCAAAGCAACTTCCCCATTGGAAATTATTTCGAAATACAGGCAGTATCGGTAAAATACTAACAAATTAACCATTGCATCACTTATAAAATGTTACAAGGCATAAGATACATTAACCATTTTGTGAAATATGTTAAGCATGTGAACAAATATGCGTAATCCATTACAAGAAGTACAGTAAGTTATGGAAATACAAATTCCAGCAACAGACAGAAAACTTGTGGTTCAAAGCTCGGTTTCAGGTGCAAGATTGACATTACGATTTTAAATTTTTTGTCAAAGACTGACAAAATATATTTGAGCATTATAGAACATGCCTTTAAAAATATGACAGTTCGAAAACTAGCCTTTCGTTTAGTACTGTATAAAAAAATGTATTATCACAAAATATTCTGAGAAGGCAATGTAATTTTACTACGGGAAAATAATAGACTTATATATTCCACACATGTTTGTCATTAATTACCAATTATAAAAAAAAGGCAACTAACTGCTGTGTTGAATAAACGCAGAACACATTTTTCTTAGGTTAAGATAAAATAGAAGAGGCTGTATTTTGTGATCGTGGTAATGTCATCTATTAAAAATAGAAATGGTAATATATGCAACGGTCATGCAAAGAATAAAAACAAATTAACTTCTGTAAGGAAACTGTGTTAGAATTTTTTAATTCGTCGTTGACAAGATTCAATGAAATCTTACCTGGGCGTCGTGCTTTGAGTTGTAGACGATCGTCTTAAATCAGCAGCAATGATATTGCAGAGCGTATAAATGACTGCGAGGAGTGTTGGGAACACAGCACACTGTTGAACAATGGCGAGGTCACTGGTTCAAAAAGTCACCGCGACAACGCATCCACCTCATTGTATTCTAACTTTGATGAGTAAGTGACCTTGTAAAAGCAAACCAGCAATTGTTATATTGTTTTAGAGCAAGCAAATATTATTGATAATTTTTTCGATGAAACTGACGGAAACAAGCCAATATATATTTAGTAAATTTGTTAAACACACAAATGTTATCAACCTTGTACACCAAGTTTAAGTAAATCCCCATTGCTTTATGAAAGAACATCGCACATAATATCACTATAGAGTTTGGACTTTTGTGAAGTTACTCGTTTAAGAATATTTTTGTTACATCGCGACGATTGTGTGCCCCATGATATGTCGTTATATAAGTTAAAATATTACGGCATTTGTGGCCTAGAACTTAAATTCTTCGTATACTGCTTATCTAATAAATCTCAATTTGTGGAAATAAATAGTCGAAAATCTGATGGTTCTAATTTGGGCTATTTACTGTTTTTTATTATGATAAATGGTTTAGATAAGAACATGCCATGTGATTCCATTATGTATGCTGATGATTCAACATTTGTCAAATGTATTAATACTACCAATGGATTAGCAACAGTTTAAAAGTGATTTTAAATAAAGCTACAACATGGTTCAAATCTGGATTTTTAAATAACTAGACTAAAATGCAAAGCAACGTTTTATGTACAGAAATGAAGTCTTTTGATGATCAGTACACCACAAGTGTAAATCTTCTGGGTGTACAATTGGACAGTACTTTTTGTTGGAAAACTCATGTAAATGTACTATGAGGTAATTCACCTAATGGGAAATATATACTTCTATTCCAAAATAACGTAATTAGATTACTCGCAAGATAAATGAGATTAGCACATTGTGGCCCATTGTTCATTCACTGTCGTATCTGACCCGTTTTTAACCTGTATATTTTAAATTGTATAATGTTTGTTGTTAATAACATTTATACCTTTGTATTAAGAAAATATATTCAGTCGTGTAACATTAAGTATTCAAGGGTGTTGGACATGCCTCATTCTAGGCTTGTTGTTGAACAGAAAATTCATTATGTCAATTAAATTGTATAATAAATTGCCAAGGATAATTAAATATATCGATCCAAAAGATCTAAAAACAAGGCAAGTATCTTGGTTGCTACTAAATCCATTTTATAGTGTTAAAGAATATTGGATGCAGCTGTACCTGGAGTTCGAATAAACGGTCGAGACGTCAAGACCCCTAGCAACATTTCATTGTGAAGTTGCATGGCTACATGAGAGGTTCATAATTTAAATCTGGTTACGTATCTCTCTCTATTTCTCTCCCTCCTCTGCCTTTTTCCCTCTCAAGGTTTTCAAATAATGTCTTGTCATTTTGTTTTGTAAATTAAATGTCATTGAAGCTACTCTCGAATGGGAAGGCCACGTTAATAATTGTTCATTTTGTTAAAAACGGTTCTTACTTTTTGCTCGTTAAAAATTATAGAGACTTATTAAAAAAACTTCGTTCCTTTATTTGTAATTTCAGAGGATTAAATAATCGTGTAACTAATTGTATTTGAAGCTAATATTCGCGAATTCAATTAATCAAATTAATTTTTTCTAATATTGTTAACCTTGTTGTCCTTTGTTTCTGCTTACTACTAACTCAATTTCTAGTAGTCTCTCCTAGTTCTAAAATCAGGAAAGGCCAACTCGCAGATCTTAATTCTTTAAACAATACCACTTTCTCTTTATTTCGTATTGGCTTTTTATTAGTCGGTTCACACCGGTGAGATATCGTCTTTTTTAGAAACCTCTCGCATGTCTGATTAATTTTCGGCCTTATTTCATTTCTGGCCAATGCCTAAAACGAGCGGAATCGATTACGCCATTCCTTTCCTTGTTTTAATTTGAAAGTCTTTGAATCTTATCTATCCGAAAGGATGCGTGCTCAACCAAATAATAAGTGAGATGACCTGTTTCTGTTCTGCTGCCTTCCATCAAGTTGTCAGTAAGAAATAATTTACTTTTATTTACGTGATTATAAACATTATAGCATGCAGTTATATTATTGTTAACTGACGAAGTATATTGTAACTGTCGTTATTGAATGACTAATAAATAATGATTACGATTATGACTTATATTTAACTTTAAAGGATAAACATTTCTTAGCTGATTCGTGGACACATTTTTAGGTTAGTAATGTAAAAGTTTAGAAGAGTAATACATTTTTTTAAAAATAATAATACACAACTTCATAAATGCGACGAAATTAAAAGCTCATTTTAAATAAAAACCTGTTGGAGGATTCGAATTAGTTAATTTAAAAAAAGAAAAAAAGAGATCCTGGTAAAATCACGTCGATTGTGATTTTATTGAATTTTCTCAATACGCGTTACTATGTGCATATAAACTACCATCTGCTTCGCTTTAATTGACAATACTGTGAGAAGTGTTGTAATGATGTCTCGGAGCGTAAATAATATGCTACAGTAACGGCTTGTTTTATTTTTTAGGAAAGTTCTCTCAGTTTTTGTAACATAATAATGTCAGAGTTCGATATAATTCTGGAAGTTTGGTAGTCAATTTGAACTAGTAAATATATGAATGGAAATGATTACAGTAGAACATTAGTTGACTAGTAAAATGATTGTTTAGAAACTATTTAAATATTTGAATTAGTTTCCCAGTTCAGTGAGAAGTAATCGAGGTGGGGTAGACAAGACCTTAAAAGAAATCGAATATCTGGTCTAATATGTATTCTTTGGAGAAAATTTCATGCTCCACAAACCTACTAAGCTTACTTTAATTACTTCAAAAATCCTTATTTAACAAACTACTGTTCTTCATCTGCATCAATAGAAGGTAATTCTACAAAGGCATTTTTTTAAAAACGTCCATTTGGCGGGTGTAACACTCACCTACGCAAACCATATCACTGTCTACAACTACGGAACGTACAAGTATGTGTTAAAAGTAATGTCCTTCATGGTGGTAAAGCCTAGCAATGCAACAATAGCTAAGAAAAGACTATCTGGATTGAGAAAGAAGAAGGCGTAAGCGAAGCAATAGTACTAGTGTGGCCGGTTAATTTATGCAAGAACAGCTCAGCCAGAAAGACTATAGTCATTTTATAGAAATATAACAGCTCCTCATCGCGCATGAACAACTTGTAACACAGAAGACCTGTGGCTCATCTACGAGTTGCACGTATAATTTTCACAGGCAATCTCACGAAATAATGCACTTATCTGACAGTTTTGTTGACAGTATTTTCTGTGAATCATCGTTTGGTTTGCAGGACATCGTTACATCTGCATTGGTTCATTCAATAAGTCAAATCATTGTTTCGCAAAAATTAAATATTAGATTCAATTTCTGAAATGGCATTTACTAACTGTCAAAAAATGGACTAGTCCGTGGGATAAACTATACTATGGGCTAGTTAAGCGTCTGTTAAATGTCAAAATAAATTGTTTCAAACTGTCCTTGCCAAATATTAAAGCCGGAGTGTTGCCAATGGCGTATCCAGCCAGTGTTGTGTGGTTCTGGCATGTCCTGCGACTTTTTCTGTGAAACGTGACTACATTTCTGACGAAGGTTGCCTCATCAGTGAGCAGCACAGTAAGATCATTCATACCAAGAACATAGCATCAACAGTAGTATAGTTGAAATTTGGCATAGAATCGCGAATATTTTTTACCCCAGGTTTTATAAGCTTTGTTCCATTCGACCTCTCTTTTTGAGCTTTCGTCTCTTCCGCGTTCCATTCACCGGGAACAAGATGGCGCTGAGCGTTCCATTCGTCAGGTCAGAATGCCCTGAGGTCACTTGCGTCATGCCCTCAATGCTCTTGCTCTAGAACAGGGGTTGTGATGGCTATTTACGTTAGCAAACCCTTACTATTTTAATTATTAGTTATATTGATAAAACAACTTAAATGTGATAAAAAGCAGTATTATTAGGCTAGTTAGTGAACTGACAGTTAACACCTGTATTTAACTATATCTGTTATATTCCGTTAATTTTGAATAATATAAAATAACAAAATTCAGACTGGATCATAGTAATCGTAGTAATTCCTCAACTTGTACCAGTAACCGTTTCTGCAAAAATGCTAAATTTTTATATTATTTATTTACATATGAAATTTTTATTTCCATATTTTCATGACGAGAGCTCTTAGGTGCGTCATTAGCAACGTGTTATTTTGTGCTCTTTTTGACCTGAGTCATTTTAACCTCGTGCTCTTTGGTATCCCGAGGAACGAAAAGGAAAGACCGAATGGAACAGAGTTTAAGTAAAAGAAAAAACTCATCTTAATACCGCCATTTTACAAAAATTAACTAAAAGAAATTACGTGTTACTATTTAGATGCATGTAATTGGTACTTATACGTAACAAGTTTGTTTTGACTATTAATAAACTCAATATGCCTATGAGATTTTCATTTTAAAAAATTAATGTGTAAGTAAAAAAAAAGGCAACTAACATTACTCTTTCATAGTATTTTATGCCACATTTGGCGCGAATCGGTTAAATAGATTCCCAAAAATGACGCGAAAACATAATTATCTTATGGAAAAATGTCCATATTGTTGGCCAAAATAAACTACACGTTAGATTAGATGATACCTACACATAATCAATACTTTTTAGTACATCATCGAAATATGTTACAAAGCTTGCATAATTTGCATGCTAATGCAAAACACATACATAGCCACGGTTTTAAAAATATTTTTGTACATTACCCGGTGAAAAAAAATGCTGACATTAATTTCTTCAGTGATATGTATGTGCCGAATTAGGACGGATTAAGTGCTGATTTTTAAAAAAATGTAACGTAAAAATATAATTTTTTTATGGAGCGTTGCCTACAAAACTGTAACTAAAATAGATAAATTTTTTCTGCAGTTAATACTTTTAAAATAGTTTATGTACACCGAATTTTTTTTTCAATTTGGTTAAAAGGTAATATTATCAAAAATATGTTACTGGTTGTTATTTTAAAAACACGTATTTTGTAAATTTAAGTCATATGTGTTAACATGACATACATTTCTCTTTTTTGAATTTCTAAGTGACTGTCCTTGCAAGTTCGGTAGCATTCTAGACCCGTGTAAACGAGAAAAACTCTTCATCGTATAAAATTAATCATTCCGTATGGAAAGGAACAGTTGTGGCGGTTGGTAAGTGACGGAAGGGGGAAGACAGTTGGCAAGAATGTTAGATGAGCCTCACTCATTTATGTACGCATTATTTTAGTTTAGCATTAAAATAATTAATGTATAAATTATGCTATGTATTCCGTGATTTTTAGGTAATTTTGCAGCGGCGTCGTATTTTTGCAAACTATCTTCTCCCCACTCCTTAGAGTTTGTACACATTCTTTCTCAATCATTCAATTTTGACACCTATCCAAAGCGTTATGAACAGCATTTGTACGCTACACACGACTAGTTACGCAATGCCCACTAGAGGAGCACGCATTCATAAATCGAGACTCTACAAGAGTTTCTGTTTGGTCGATACTGTGGCACGTACCTCTGAAGACCAACGTAGCACTTCCATGTCACTATATGCGCTGTTAACATTGTCCATACACCATCACAAATAAACGGCACCTGCTTGAAAACTATGCTCTCAATCAAACAGTCCTGACACCAGCTTATACTAGGTCGATAGCATGTCGACGCACATATTAACCGTAGTAACGACATTAGTTAGAACGTGTTTGCTACTGTGTTACTGTAGCGTACATGACGTTAAGAACGGAAAATGCACACACGCCCAGGACTCAGAGCCGGAGCGCGGACAGTACATACGCTATCATAATGATTTAAATAAAAAATAATAGTCTGTAACACGTTTTAAAACAGACTTAAATGTATAAATAATTTCTCGTATGAAAATACTTGTAAAATTTAAAACTAAAAACCCGGGGCGCATGCAATAGATCTACTAAGAAGTGTAGAGAGTAGCTGTCGTTGAGAAAAGTCACACAACAGTTCATATCATCTGCAGTGTGACGAAATAGTAAGTGATTTAGGGGAACTATTCATGCATAAATTATCTATTGCTTTTCCCCCTCCCCCACTTCCCCTATTTTCTTGGGGCAGTTATTTTAAGCTTTTTTGTCAGTTTTAAAAACGTGGCACAAATTGTTTTTTAAAATCAATTATTTTCTGCTATTTTGGTCTAGTGTGTGTAAAATTTTGCGATATATTTTAAATGAACTAAATTTGCATCCAACAAACAAACAATCAGACGGACTAGAAAGTGAGTTAATACTATCAGCGTCGTACCGATAGAGTTTGTTAAAAGATTAATCATTTGTAGAATACCGCATATATGCGATTAGCGTATGGCATAATTTGTGTTTGGGGTACGAAGAGTCTCTTGGTTCCAAACTTGAAATCAATAAAATGTATTTTAGTGTGCAAGTCGTCTCTTTGATGAAGATTAAGCATGGAAGTTATATAGTTTAAGACACACACACACACATATATATATAATATTCATATACATATATAAAATTTTGTTATTATTCCTTGTGACATCACCGCAATATTGGTAATGTGCCTAAAATTGGCATGAACTTCTGACAACAAGGCTCACAATATTTTAAAATATGAAGTGATACGGTTACATATAACGCATTTAATGTTTAATATTGGTAAACAAAAAAAAAAATAAATTTTACGTGCCACGTGCGAGAATTATGAAACCAATATTATTGAAACACACTTTTTTCAAGAAACACGATGGAAACGAGCCAAGGCTTTAAGCATGTTATCAAATATACATTTTCGCCGTATTTTACTATTTTACTTCTCATTTGCTGAGAAACCTGACACATTCGGAAGTACAATGCATTTCCTTGCGATAATATTAAAAATGAGTTACGCGGGAAACTTCTCTGAATTCACGTTGAAGTATAACTTCACATAACGAGGAAACAAGCGAGGTAGCTCTGCATACTAGCATATAAGTTTTAGTTAATGAGAGAGTCGGCACTGAAAACTGAACAAAAGAACATGCGTTATAAAGCACGTTTCCTAATAAGGATCACAAGAGCTTGAAACCAGAGCCTTCTAGGGTCCGTGAATAGCTTCACATAATGAAGGGACGCTTGAGTAACTGATGCTGCATAGCGTCTCCTTGCTTGCGAATACAATGTGTAACAAAGAGCCGACATATTGAGAAAAAGAAATAATTATTCCCACCAGGAAACGTGTTCTCGGTTGGTTGAGTATTGTATTTCAACGATTTTTTTTACAAAAAAATTTGGCTAGACATTGAAACATATTACATTCATTCAAAACTAAGCTTTTAAAGGGGGGACGTATTGATTCAATAAGTGTCTATATATGTATAATATTATATAACATGTATGTGTGTATATGTGTTTGTATATACTTGTGTATATATGTGTGTATATACATATTTATGTATAGATAGGCCCCTACAACGTGTATGTAAAACATACCAACTAACTTTAACAGGTTATTCCTGAGGCGGAAATAGAAAGTTTGATACAGGGAACCAATGGCCCAGGTCAAACAGGGAGAGATGTGGACGCTCCTAAAGTTTGAGAAAAAATTACAAATTATTTCGATATTTTGAAAACGGCTTGCTTGACAGAAACAGATTTCTGGATACCGACAAGTGTTACCGAAAGCAATAATAACGTGAGGGATTTGTACATTAAACACAGCTGACAACCGGACAAGCAGTAAAGTAACTCTTGTTAGTGGTGACTTATTTTGTTATATGCAGTAATGGCTAGTGATTTTTTCCAAAGGTTAAACCTTTACTGCTCACATTATCCCGAATGACCTATACGTATTTAGGACACAGTTATCAATGGTTGTGCTCGAAATAAGTGAGTCATTGTACCATGTATATCACTTACACTATCCAAATATTCTATCACGTGTAAGGTATATTTTACTATGACTATAAATAAGGCTCGGTAGAGCGGTTAAGAGTGGCAGGGATAGACTTATTTTTTTCAGATGGGAACTAAAGCGAATTAGCCTGCTGAAAACGTAAGGTCAACTTGCAGCTTGGTTGTCTTAACACTTGATGGCCAAACAGCTAATCTGGCCTACAAAGAGGTCCTTAAAATACAGCAAATATTCTCTGTTACGAGTAATACACGCCGGAATTTCCGCAGGTGGACCCACTAACCTAAATCATAAAAATAACAATACATTTCAGTGAGTTGTGCATGCGTCCGTGAAGATATGTGCAAAAAAAAAAAACTAATTTTTGGTGGAAAAAAAAAGGGGGGGGGGGGGTCAAAACGGTGTATCAAAAATTTACTAAAAGAATTCTTCCTTCTCAAAATGTTTCTAAAATGGACATTAATAACTCTTTACATAATATAGCACCATTTAGCACTTTTCAAAACTTTTAGTTTCAAAAAACAATAGCATTTAATTAAAAACCCAGCGAACGAAGTCGCGGGTACCGGTATGTGTGTACGTATGTGTGCGTGTGTGTAATTAGTATGTCACGTTACATGACAGGTTCACTAAATTATTTATACAGAATTTTACCAAACAATATGTGAATTAAGGCACTAATTTTAATAACGATTTTTATTACTGTAGCACATAAAGACATGTTTTTTTACACAAATTACAGTCTAATGTTATTTTCAATAAAATATCTGAAAGTAAATAGATTACTCACGGACTCAAATATGCACACGCAGACATAACTTTTTATTTGTGGAAAATGCAGACTCCTCTAAGTGTAACTTGTATTATTCCAACTCACAAAATAATTTTAAGTATCGGACTATACTGAAGAGTAATGAGAACATATTTTTCACAGAAAATAATTTTTAGTAGGCCTATAACGTATTTGGCAGTCTGACAGCATGTTGGTGTGTACAAAAATTCCCGATAGCAAAGGTAAACCCTGCTGATTTCATGAAAGCAGTTTTCTAAAAGACTGTTGCCACAACTGTTTCAAATGTACACGCACAATATGTCCATTTACACGTATGTGTACGGATTTTTACAAAGTATACACAGTATATTCAAGATTCTTTAAGTTCCTATGCAAAACGTGACATACTTGGTACCCATTACAAGCCCTTACATCGTATAAAAGAAATTTTACTCTCTCTTTCTTTCTCTTTCTCTCTCTCTCTCTCTCTCTCTCTCTCTCTCTCTATATATATATATATATATATATAATGTTCACCGACAAACTCCGGCAGCCGATTCCTTGTGAAAAATAAAGCAAGATACATATGATACACTTTGTACGTAACAGTAACCTAAAGGGACTAATAGGCACTTAAAAATCAAATGTGATTACTTTAATTTCCCCCAAAACAGTAAACTGATCGATTTAAACAAACAATACTCAGAATATTAGTTCCTGTTAATGCGGCCTACAATCCAGCAGCAAACGCCGGTTGTGACCATCTACCCGTACAAAAATAAAAGGGGTGGCCATCCTTAAATTGCTTGCAACATTTTTAACGTCAGGATAATCTGATATTTGGAAGTGAAATATTAAAAAACGTGTCCTGAGTAGTAAAAAAGGTCCTCTTGTAGCAACTGTCTAGGACGCATAGTTTTCGTGCAAAACGCACGTGAAGATATGTGTTGGTGATACTGAGCCTAGCGCGTAGGCAACACTGCATACTTCAGTGATATACCCTGCCTCACCGCACAGGCAATGTTGAACATTCTGTATAAATATCATGTGCGGTATCTTGAATACCCTAACTCGTGTGTGTTTCGAAAAAGTATAAAAGTGTGCCGGTGATACAATAGGACTATTTTATTATTTACTTTTAACTGCTCAGTAAAGCACCAGCACATTATAATCATGTGCCTGTTTGTGTCAGCACAAGTGTAGTGTACTAAATAATGAAAATGGGTAGGGCAGTCTCTTCTCGTATTTGTATTACGATTTACGTTAAAATATGTGGTTTGTTAACATATACCGTCAACTCTTCCAGTACGAAACCCACACACACAATTAAAATAAATGGTTTAAAGGTAGAGTTTTAACACGCCATGTCACTTATTTACTAACGAGTGTTCATATTAGGCAACAAATGAAGTTATTTACTTCAATAAACAGTTACGGTGTGTTGTACTACACTGCTTGTGGGGCACTGAAATAGTATTATCACATGCTTGAGTGGTAACTGACATGCAGGAAATCTACCGTGAAGACAAGATACAACTCTAGGGTTGAGGGATAAGGAACGTAAGTTAAAGGCGTCAGCGTATCACTGCTGACATGAAATCGCGTAACTGGCATGAAATTGTAATAGGTGTATTTGGTACCTCACATTTGACTACAATTTTACAGTAGGGCTGTGCCGGCGCCGGTACCAATTATCGAAATCGTCCGATATTGTCAGCATTAGAAGTGTGTGCAATTAATATTTAATTTCCCAATATTATAAAAGAAACTAAGTATCTCTGATATTGCCGTTTTAAACCACAGCTAGCTTAGTGCGCTACTTGTTTTATTAAAATAATCCCCGTTTTTAATCAGTTTTCACTAACGTTTCTAGGAGGTTGCGGTTATTTTTAAAGCAAAATTATACACTATTGTTTACTCAACATGTAGCCAGTAGCCACCATGTGCAAATACTGAATTTTAGTTCTGTATTAAATAAAGTGTTAGTTAATATTACCTATAATGTTAATTTTTTGTAGTTTCAAGTCTAACCAATGACACATCAGTGAAGCAAAAAAGACTTATGTAAGTTTCTAAAGTTACATATGTGCTGCATACAGGGCGTGGCCCCACCTATTGCAACGTATGAGAGCTAAGTGAAGTCGCCATTTTGGGAGTTCCATTCTGGCAACCGCCTGTTCCTTAACTAATCGCAATAAGATATAGTTCGTAATGGAACCCCCGGACCAAGAAATTTTATAGTTGATCATTGTTGTTCCTTTACATTACTAATTTGTACTACTCTAATGTGTTTTTTTAATAGCTGAGAGGCGCATCAACACAAGTGTACATAATCTCAAAACGCCTCAGCGCTATGACGGAACACCCAAAAATCTGGCTTCAACTACGTCACAAGCCTTCTCCTGCCTATTCTTACCTCTATGGCTGCATACTTAGAGCATAGATAATAACCATGGAGGTATTAGTCTATGGAGTGGCATCTGCCGTACATTTCAATGGTAATCGTGTGAAGCCGATCATTTTCGAACATTTTCGAACTGCGCATGCGCAGTACGTTATTTTTCATGAGTCGCCATGTTTTGGGTGGCAAAACAATAGCAGAAAGCAATGTAATTATGTAATTTTTTTTACTAAAATTCGCGTAAATTCTCTACTTGAATAGTAGACAACAGTTTACAGATGCTTCAGAAGTACAAAAAAATGAATTAGCGCTCGCTGTGTGTATGTACTTTATAAACTTCATTAATTTAAATAACAGTTTTTTACCTGTACAAAGATAATACTCCGCAACGATCGAATCTGTTTGCAAGGCCAAGAGCTGCACAAACTTTCACCGTAATGTGTAGTTAACAAAAAATTAAAACATTTTCATTCAGCTCAATGTTATGTTTACATGTTTTTGCCACCACTAGCTCTATCCATGTCTTTAAACGTCGTCTGTTGGCCAGCTTCAAATTTGCTCAAAGGTTTCTACTCCATAGACTAATACCTCCATGGCCTATTCCTTTCCATGCTGTGAAGTAATTCCTAGATATAATCAGCTGTTGATGGGCACCGAGCGAAACAAGTTTCTTATTCATTACTACATAGCGGTGAGCATATTGTTATTAAATGTCACTCACATTAAAAGAAGTATATACACGAATTATTCGCTGTCGCATATTACCAGCATCCATCGATTCTCGTTCATTTTCGTGTAAAATAAGAGTTTGTTTACCTGTTCTGTTTACATTGTCTCGGCATTTTCGTTTTCCAGTAATTTAAAGAATGAATAAAAATAAATCTGTTGTGCATTGATTGTAAAAGATTCAGTAGTCAATAAATCTCATTTGTCAAGGTCTTTACAAATGGATGTCGCAACATTAATTATTTTGTAGCGGCTTTCGTATATTTTGCCTATCGCTAGATGTAGGTTTCACAACAATGGCACCAAAACTATCTCTAGTTATCCATGCTCTAAGGCTGCATATTACTTCCTAAGGACCGTATCTATAGACCTCTTTCGAATGACAACCAACTGCTCACCAATGCTTTCTCTATGGGGATAGCATGACACCGTATATCAGTGGTTCTAACCATAAAGCTGGAACTACACGACGCAATTTACAGATTGCGCGGCTCATTGTGTGCTATCAACTGCGCAATAATTGCAATGAAATCTCTCTCATTCGCTCCATGTCCACCTTCTACATGGCGCAATTCACAATGCAATATACATGCAAATCTTTCCTTTCCCGCCAAACTATAGTTTGTTGCCTTAGCCTGTCGTATTTAATTGGAATTATTTAAAAAAAAAAAAAAAAACATATCAGTGAGTAAATTGTGTGGTGGATGCGAGGACGAGGAGAAGTGAGAGCCTTACATACATTCGCAGCCACAGCCTTTAAGGCCATGATCTTTCATTTATTTCAAACAGTTGCAAATAACTCGAATATTTTTTTAAACCAAATGCTTTGAAAAAGTTTGAGACTGTGTACAGTCATACAATACACAATTTTGCCAGACCGTTTTATTTAAATAATGTACCGTTTGCTAGCAAAAAAATATTTTGCTTAATTTTGGCTTACTTTGACAACATTTGTGATATTTCAGGAGCAAAAATCTAAAAATCGGTTTGGTGTACTACAACAGAAATATTCTGATATAAACGACGATATATAAGTGTTAAAACTGCCAGATTGCATTTTTTATATCAGCATTAATTTGCGCTAAAAATATTTTCGAAACCACTGCAAAACTAAAGAGCGAGGCCTTAAAGCACTATCGCGCAAATACTTATTATGGTAGGCGATTTTGTGTTGTACAGCACCAGGTATTTCTTATATTCCTCTAATAACCGAAACACACTCTCACATGTCCACTCCCATTTTTGTTTACATGTACAGTAAAGCCTGCGAGCACTCTACTTGAAATGGTCAATCACATTTTTTGTTTCACGCAATTTGCATGGCATTGCACGGAAATATGTTCTATGCTCTCAAATCGCATCATCGCTTGCAATGCATGTGATATTCCGAGAATTTTGTGCTTGACATGCAATGCAATTTTAGCAGATTGCACGGAAATCCGCGTGTTTATTGCGTCATGTGAATTCAGCTTAAGCAACACGCAAGAATGCAAGGCTGTTTGGAAAATTTGTAATGTTGTTTCACAACGTTTTGTACCACAAATTTTTACACGGTACCTTGAGTGTATGCTTCTTTCGAAGTGGATGAGCTGAAAATGAATTTTTTTCTCCTCTATATGCATGTTGCACAACTTTCAACACAACTTTGCGACATAGAAAATGCGCATAGCAATGCCACAGTTGCGAGTACTTCACACATTTAGATGCCTTAGTGTTTACAAGTTCACCTAGCCTTTACGTCAGGCCTAAACCAAAATTTCATGACGTACATCAATTATTGCCAAAAAAAAATAAACAAAATCTTTCATCTTACACCCGCGCATGTTAGAAGCCACTAAGAAGTTGTAGTTCATAGAGTTTTGCTTTTAAGGAGTTATGCCTAAGATTTAAACAATACAAATTTAGACAACTAGAATTTACTTTCACAAAATGTTTCAAAAATTGAGTTCTTAATTTTTTTAAGACTGCAATAATTTTATTTGTCATTCTCAAGGCAGTATCAGTATTGATATAGACAATATTGGACATTGCCTGAAAATCATTCTCACCTCTACTTTAAAGTACTGTCAGAATTACACAAACTGATAAAATGTCTAACTTAGTGCATTGTACAGACGAGACATTTATTTCACTTGCACATTTTTCAACATTTTCGTTCAGGACTCTCTCACAACTCCAAGCAGGATCAAAGCATTAGTTAAAGTAATGTGAGGTATTTAAGATACTACACATGATATTTACACTGAATGTTCAACATTGCCTGTGCGGTGAGGCAGGATGAAGCAATGATGTATGCAGTGTTGCCTACGCGCTAGGCTCAGTATCACCACGTCATATCTTCACGTGCGTTGTTGTGCACGAAAAATACGCGTGCTAGACAGTCATATAGTGACTTTTTTTTAATACTCAGGGCACATTACTCAGTAATTCACTTTCAAATGTGGGATTATCCTGACGTCAAAATTGATGTAAGCAATTTAAGGGTGGCCACTCTTTTAATTTTTGTAAGGATAGTAGGTACCAACCGGCTGTTCCTTTTGCATTGTAGGCCGCATTAGCAGGAATTAATTTTCTGAGTATCGTTTATTTACTTCGATCAGTTTTTAGTTAGTGGGGAAATTAAATTTGTCATATTTGATTTTCAAATGCCTGCTACTCCCTTAGTATTACGGTTACGTAAAACGTATCGTGTATATTTCCTGCTTTATTTTTCACAAGAATCACCTGCCCGAATTCGTCGATGTTTTTTGTGAACGCATTTGTGTGTGTAATATATATATATATATATATATATATATATATATATATATATATATATATATATATATATAAAGCGAGCACTGAGTTGAGTCTGTTTCGCTACGGACACGAAACTACGCAAAACAGATATCATATTACTGGCGTAAGTAACGTTATATGTGGTGTTACAGAATGTGTATCTTTTTATGTAAACAGTGGATAATTAATATGAGCAATATTTGTGCAAACACTTAAATAAATTTGCTACTGATTCATTAATTCAGACAGTAAAGACTGTACTTCGAAAATAAGTTACGATATAACGTAAAACATAGAGTTGAGCAAGAAATATCATACTTGTTTAGTTGTTTTAAACCTTTAACTCCTTTAAGAGAAACCTTGGACCAGGAGAGAACAAATCTGGAAAATGCTTAAATACCAATCATGTGAAACCATTTACAAAATTAGTTAATTAAAATGGTAAAAGTAATACATCTGTCCAGTGATATGATGCAGGATAAATTATAATATGTGCGTACTGTGAATAACATTTCGTCGTGTCACAAAATTATTACACAGTGTACGCGTCATACAGTTTTTCATTTATCGTATTACATTTGATAGTTAACTCGGAATGATTTCTGTTCATGCCTGGTAGTTAGCTAGTGTTTTCTTGGCGAACAGTCGGTTGTGATGAGCGCCAGGGTAGAGTCGCATTAGACTATCCGGCGTGTAACAAATCTGCAACTTCTTCTTACCTACACACTTCGGAAGAGACACACAGTAGCCATGCAGGAGTGGAGTAACGAGGAACACAGTAACATAATTTTTACATATAGTGAAATATTGTGCAATGCTACTGCTGCGCGATAGAGATGTGCGGAAAAATACCCACTGCGACGATTGCCAAACGCACAAACATCAATAAATAATGTTAATAATTATTCATTGTTTACATAACAATAAACACATTTGGTAACATCGCTTATAACATTACTTACATAAGTAATGGGATGTATGTTTTGTGTAGTTTCGTCTCCATAGCGATACAGGTTCGACTGTCTGTGGGGTTACCTGGAAATAGGATTTTGTAAAACGTAGTTCACATTGCCATAGAATCGTGGGTTTAGTTTTAATGTCACAGTTTACCACACCACAGAATTCAACCACTTCACAGTGTTATGAAACCTACTTTCACACCACCTCAGATACTATTCTTCGATTAAAAAAGCAATCGAATTCGCGTAGTCGCGACACGCCTATTTGTTTGGTTACTCGCCTTGCAAGACAGTTGCAATGCCTGCATACGTTTCAGGCGATACATTTTTTGTATTTTAAGTGGCAAAAATTTGGCATGCCATTTTCTTGAAAGTGGTTCACTCTAGCATTTTCCGACGATACTACCTTTTTTATTTCACTTTTGCACCTGGTCAATGTTCTGTAGTAGGCTACAACATGAATAACCGTGACGTGTTCCAGTGGTACAAGCCAAAACAAGACCTTGATGTGCCGGTGATATTAACAAACAAAATTTCTGAGAATGAAGTGTTTGAGATATTAATTAATTTGTAATTCGAAAATATACTTTCAGAGTACCATTACTCTCACTGTATGCATTTTTGGGACACATTAAAAACACGTTTCCGTCATAGTTTATTGTGAGCTGTCACAACGCAATATTAAAACACTCCGTCCTGACTCATCCTGTATATGTATATGCATACATATATCCACGTACATACACAGGATATCCACGATTAGATCGAAAACGGAAAAAAACTTTGTGATGTGATTCCCTAATATTATAACCAATATGTGATTGATTCTCTAACGTTATAATAAGTATTTTTAACACTAATTACCTTAATAAAATGTCAAGTGAGATATGAACCTTTGAAAAGCACAACTTTAAATTATATTATGGCTAAATATTGGTGTATATATTTATCAGAGTCGCTCTATTTATAGTAGGCACGACCCCATCAAAATTGTACTTAACGTTCCCAGAAAAATAGATAAGAAGGTGTGTATCGAGAGGGTTTTATCAGACGGGCCTTGTTTCTTTAGACTTATTGTGCCGTATTTCATAAAATGTCACAAGTAATGGTACACCGCTGAAGCTTGTTCTCCTCCACTCCACCCTCCTCCCTTGACATTATTCGGACAGATAATCGCTCGTCAACTGACGGAATGAAAATTTCATCTTGCCATGATAGGTATTTGCAAATACACACACACAGTAATGGTTCAATCACAGAAGACTTGTTTAAATTAGTTATATTTATCTGAAAATACATTTCTCATTGTTTTTTACACGCATGTAAAATTTCAATGTGCTTTATCTTCTTTGAGTTGTTGGCTATGCAAAATAATATAAACAAGTATGAAAAATGTAATAATGGCTGTTCTGAAGTAATGAATGAATACAAAAAAATTTCATAGAAATAAAAAAAAATTATTTGGAATTACATGAAGATAATAGGCCTATTATTTATTTCTGTATCTGGTATGTTGCCTTCAAAATGGTAACTATTCTAAAGAAAAGAAGACTGATTTTACTTCTACAAAATGGTAATCCAGTATGGTAACCAACAACCTGTTCTCTTTATTATATAATAATGTTTTGCCTCATGAATTTCAGTGAAGTAAGAAAATGTGCTAAATCTAGCCCAGCTTCCGACTGACACTAGCCGTGGTAAAATTAAAAAACAGTTGCTAATTTCGGTACAGATATTTTATTTTTTATTTCATTTGTGTTTTATTTGAACAAAATAACTTGTTTTTGTTAAAGAAGTAATGATATGCTGTTTTTCAGTTTGTATTACATTATTATAAATTTTCAATACCTATATGTTACCATTCCATCATCAATGTTGTTTTCAGATCTTTATTTCTTTTAATGTTAATGTTCCCTTCATTAGGTTTTAAGAGGAGGACCGGCCACAACACACATACATACATACCTACATACATGTATACATGCATACATGCATACATACATGCATACATACTTACATAGCCTACGTACATACACACATACATACAGATAGATCATGTGGGTCTTATCTTTGAGTAAACATCTTTGTAAAACTAAACATTTTGAAGACTGTTTGCCACTTTCATCAAACCTTTTATAAAAGAAATTCCATAGCGCGCTAGAACATATCAGCAGAAATGAAAGTGCCTAAACTATGGAATTTTTTCTGAAAAAAAAAAAAAAAAAAAAAAAAAATTATATATATATATATATATATATATATATATATATATATATATATATATATGTTTTACTTTTTCGTCCTGACTTTTTCTAATTGTCTTTTATTAAATAATTTTTCCAGTCGTGGACAATGCACTAACTAGTTTTTTTTTTTAAATTCAGAAATGGGAGTTTTATGCTTGTAATCGAACATTTAATTTCTAAAAATATATTCGTGGACGTAATACAAGGAACTAATTTAAACGTAATTAAAATCGACTTTAGGGAGCAAAACATATTATCATGAGGGACTCGGTGGACGTAAATTCCAATATAAACAACATTTAAATATTACGATTCACGGCTTTCTAAAATCTTTCTAGCTGCTTCTGTAAGCTCCATAACATACACGCTATCACCATTCTTTAAGTAACATTACATTATTTAATTTTTCTTATGTTTTTGTGTTGAAAGCTTCCAAGGGGTAGTTTTTATGTACTTGTGTATGAGCAACGAAGATTCAGTAAACGCGAGTTATTGCTGCCACAATTTCCAACATTTACGTATAGTTGTGTGAAACCGTCTCTATTGATCTCGAAGTCGACGAGACATATAGCCTAATAAAAAAAGTATTGCAATTCATGAGTTTCTAGAATTCTTCTGGCTGCTTCTGTAAGCTCCACAACATACATTGAAACGTAATCGCCTTCCTTTTAAAATGGCATGTAAGAGGCTCTCGACGTTGTGACGGTGTCAACTTGACATCAGCGGCAGTTAACGATTCTGGTTACGACGCAGTATTTTTCCCGACTGGAAATTTCCATGGACATACTTTCGCCTAGTGCATAACTATAGTTTAATGGAGGTTACCTGGTAGTTGTGTGCGATGGCATGGATTCCCATGATGTTGTATGAACAGACTTGAAACGTTACGTTAAACTTTAATAACTCCGCACCACACCTTCACAAATTCCGACGTCCGTCCTGGGTCCCTGCCAGTAGAAAATAGACGCATGTGCTGTTGGAGTGAGCTGTGACGTCGGTAGAGAGGGGAAATGGCGAGCCAGCAGAGGGAGGGAACATTGGGGTGATCTTTCAGAATTTGGAAGAAGCTTCTGGTCGCGTAAGCACCAATCACCGATGCGCCACGTGTTTTGTTCAACAGACTTTCGTTCAAACCAAGATCCCACCACCATTTTGAGAAAGTAGGGGAATGAGAGTTTCAACTATAAATGACCGGATTTTTGCTGGGTTCGGCAGACAG
>PNEQ01078836.1:0-15270 GCA_003012365.1 Medauroidea extradentata
GGGCGCTAAACTGAGTATTAATTTATTGTTTCGGCGTCGAGCAGTGCCGGGCGGCCTACAGAATTTACAAACTATTATTAAATATTGCCGATTGTGTTATAGTGACCACGTGGGCCGACCGACCATGAAATTTTGTACCCTTAGTTTGTGCAAACGCAGAGTAAATAATTTAAAAGAGAATTTAATTTTCTTTTTTTTTTGCTAAGGACACCCCTGCTAACGAACCCCACCTTATGAACTTTTTATTGCTCTTCACAACGACTAGCCGGCGCAGGGGCCCGAGATGATGTTTGTTTGTGTGACCAGTACACCGGAACAGAAAGTTCACTAGAATTGCGATGTAAACAGCGGGTGCTATGAGCGAGAGTCGATCGTGGGACGAACGACACATCTGGACGAGCAACACACAGAAAATGGCATCGCAAATAGGTGGCATCACATCAGCTACTAGTCGACGGCAGCGATGGAAAAATGCCCGGTGACTGGCCTGGGCATCGAACGGCGACCTCCTGCCTCTGGAGCTCAGTAGCGCAAGAGTCCATGTCTCACTGATAGCGTCATGTCAACATCAGTAGATTGGCTAGCTAAAAACTCCTATTTTCTCAAATGTAGCCTATACAGCTTGTGGGTCATGAGTTAATCTTCTACGTGTCAGAGAGACTGGAATTTTTTTTGTATGTAACTACTGCGTAGTAAGGGTCGCTGACAGTATTTATTTTTATTAAGAGCCGGTCAGCTTGTCTTGGTAGTAACATACGTATAAGAAGAATGGGATATCTTTAAGGAGTCTCAGTACTGTGAAGCGACCAACCTGTGTTTGGGGTATACATTTTCGATAAGTCTTTTGTGTTTTTAGAGTTTTGCAGAGTCCCTGTTAATGTTTATTTGTTTGCATAAATGATGCTAGCCAGTGTTACTGACACTTCAGAACCAAGAGCTGGTCGGCCAAGCGTCAGTTAGGTGTAGGGCAGTGATGATGCCTTTTTAATTTCAAAGCCCCAGTGTGTTGCCCAGCCACCCTACTTTAAGCCATTGCCTGTAAATGTTTAAAATCCTAATGTTTATACAATCGTAAGTCAGTAGTATTTGTTTCGATGAGAGTTCCATGTTGCTTAATAATCTTCTAAGAAGGTCATTTGGTTAAATAATTTAAATATTATAATTTTGCTGAACCTATAAAACCCACTCTCTAAATGTAAAACCACTATTGGGCCTGGCGAAACAGTACAGTAACAGAAAACCGCATCTGGATGCAATTGCAAGTGATAAGTTTTCTCATTGTAATATTTTAATGTTAAATAATGTGTTCTCAAGCCTGGTCTTGGAATTATTCTAAGTTCCGTTTTCACAACTGCACATTAATTTTAAAAAAATATATCTTGTGTGGACTTTTCTGAAACGGCATAAAATTTCAAGCAACTTTGGACTCTTAAAAATTTTATGAAAAATAGATACTTTAAAAGTTATTGCAGTTGGAAAATTTTTAGTGTTTACATTAAAGACGTGTAGATGAGTTCGGCCAGCCCGGCCATGGTGCCACGAGGGCGACACTGATAGGGGTTCACAGAGGGTACTGCAAGGTGTACGGCCGGCAATGTCCGATGACATGATTTCGTTTAATATAATTTTAATTGTACTAATTATTCAATAAATAGTAAAATACGTCTTTATGCTCAGCAGAATTTTCCCGATTTTTCAGATATTTTAGTTTGGTTATTTTGTATCCGACCGGTTATTTGACCTTACTATAATGTTATAGAACATTTCACCGGAAGGTAGGCTGCCATGGTATCTTGGGACGCCATTGCGGTTGCCGTGGCTGGTCACTTTGTCCTTGACTGTCGAGAAAGCTGAATGTGTGTCGCGTCGCGCTAGTGTTAGCACGTGGTAAGCCGAGGGACGCGAACAAAAGCCATGGGGCCGCGATGGAAGACTGTCAAAAGACTTGCTAGAATTCATTATTAACTAATTTTCATTATTTTAATGTAAGCTTACAGTAGTATCAACCGCATGGCCGGCCCACTATCGGTTATGATTTGTGCTATGGTTCTTTTGAGTTTTGTTTTGTTTTGGTTAAGTTATGTTTCTATCCAATTTTATGTTTTTGTACAAGAAGATTGTATGTGCCAATGTAAGCCCAGTTGCGTGAATTTTTGTGGAAAAAGGTAATAAATGTAGGCTGTTGAGAGAACCCCGTGTTTGACTACTGTTCCGCATGCGTCCACCCATCGATACCACGAAACCCTGAGATAAGAGTAGCTCACCGCTGAGGCCAGAGCATCTACGAGAACTGATCAGATTACAATTTTTCTTTGTTGGACATTGTAATAGAACAGTGGGCAGCAACTAGTGGGAGCCTAGTACTTGTTAGGCGTGTACGCGCCACCACAGTACAAACGAGAAAAAATGGTGTACACGGAAGTAGGTTTAAGGTTACTAGGCATCGGGGACAGGTGGCCCCGAAAGTACAAAAATGAGGCAGGCACATCAAGGAAATTACATTTTTCAGTTAATACAATTTCAGCATTTCATTTTTCAAATGCAAGCATTTTTTGAATGATGAACAGAAGAGACACAGCAGCAATTGGCAGAAATTTAATACCGGCAAACGGAGGTATTTTTCAAGCGTCAAACAGAATAAACACAGCAGCAGTTGGGAGAAATTCATGGGAAGTTCAATAATGTACATGTTTTTCAACTAAAAAACAGACCAAATGTAGGCTTTATTCAACAGCACGCTGATCAATTAAGGAGGGAAGTACCTTAGAGACGTAATTAGAGAACACAAGCAGGCCAGGGGACTGAGAAACTGAAGACAGTTGAACATAAGCTTGAGAAACCAGTGAAAGAGCAAAATAAAGCGGTAGTGACAGAAGTAGGATATGTTGGAAACAAAATCGAAGGTCTGTCAGATAACAGCTTGTACAAAGACTGAGCAGGTATTGTACAGACAGGTAGGTGAACAAAATGTCAGAATAGTAGTACAGGTTGATGCTACTGTTACACAGTTAGGTTGTATTCATAAAGATGCTGAGAAAACAACCACGAAAGAAGTACAGAATAAAGACAAGAAGGGCGAGAAGTTACTACGACCATGGATACCATGTATTACCTAGTTACTGTATCTTGAGAGGAAAACAGGAACCACTGATGTGGGTCAGAAAGCTAAAATTTTCGGATAGATGCAGAATGCCTTGGACACATGCAGCACCACAACCAGTTCACTACACCACCTACTAAATTGGCATCAGATGCACCCAAATAATAAAGTAAAACCTCTTTATAACAACCCTTCATTGTTTCCCGAAATAGGGTCATTATAGTGTGTGGGGTCATTAAACGAATTTTGGAACAAAATTGTAACCCATACCCAACCCCTACATGTCAAAATATGCCATATTTTGCACCAAGTCTGTATCCAGTAGTCTTTGAAGTAAAAAATATAGTGAAGTATATTCAATTATAATATACATAAATTCCTAATATCACAAAAAAATTATACTTTATGAGTGTAAAATGCAACTTTACGCAAACGAGAAGTGTATGTAACGTTGGTTACAGTGAAATCTCAGTATAAAGTACTTCAGTATAAAGTACTTTTCATTATAAAGTAAATAATTCCAAACCCCTAAAAAGAGTTTTCCATTTAGTAACTGTTCAGTTTAAAGCATTTTCAATATTAAGCATGAATTTTTAAGTTCCCTTCAAGTACTTTGTAATGAGATTTCACTGTATATGTATAAAACAATAGGAATTTTTATTGAAAGACTCACTATATTACATGCAGGATATAAGGACTAGAGAGTAATTTTTATTGAAAGACTCACTATATTACATGCGGTATATAAGGACTAGAAAGTAATAAGTCATAGTAGTCAAAAACATTGCAACCATGCCCGGCGAGGACATCACTGACAACTTGGGGAAGAATGAGATGAAGAGTGGCATTGAGTGTCAGAAGAGGGAGAGGGGAGGTGTCTGGTTTGACCGCTGATGAACGAACGCCCCTGAGCATTTCCAAGGAGTGAGAAAGTTGATTGGACGAGACACAGGCACTCGTCTGTCTATCTCTTTCCTACAAGTCTGTTCATGCAGATGTGCACAAGATCAATCTGCCGCTAATGTGTCCCAGACACTATCATGCGGCACACACTAATTGGAGATGAAAACATTTTTTGCTACACTAATAAAAAAGTACATGGGCATGGCCAACAAATTTTACGCCCCAGTTTATAAGACAAATCCCCTGTTCAAATAGAATAGTAGTACAATACAAACAAACGTAAGTTGGGAAATGGCCACCAGGCTACTAATTACTAAAACCGTAGACAGAGATGCTCAAGTACTTGCAGAAACAGTACTTGCAGGTTGGAGAACACACGAAACATAGATGGACATCACATTTTTGCGCAGTTGCGCGGTAGCGCTGTCGCAACGTTTCGCTGGCCAAGTCAGCTTCCTCGGGCGGCAAGTGATTGCACACTGTAGTATGGCGGATGATAAGAGATGGTTGGTAACTAACACACCTACTGCCCGAGGGGCGAACTAGGGTGTGGCAGGAAACTTGAAAGTTATCGGATGTTGAGGCCTGGTAGTTGTCTGTATTTTGTGATATACTGATGGGCTGGTTCTCAACGCCTCAATTCTGCACTATTGTCTGAAGGTGGTAAGGCTCTCACCACTCTGGTGTTGTAACAGGCATCAAAAGAGAGATTGTGGGAGGCTGCATGTGCAGCAACTGGTTTATCTTGAAAGTTTGGGCTGGAACTGGCTATTGCTTGTTTGGTATCACATCTGTGGCCATTCATCCTCTGTATTAATATTCTCGTGGTGAGGCCTAAGTATTCAGCAGCTAATTGTCTGTTTCATATATGTAAATTAAATTAGACTGTCATGGGTGCACTTAAGGGAATACATCATTAAATTTTAAATGATGACTGTTCTATACACACTTTCTAATTACATTGGTTTTTCTAATATTCAGTTTCTTTTGTCCAATAATAAATATTGTTGTTCACTCTGCCTTTTATTGATTGTTCTTGTTTTACATTAATTCCTTTAGGTACTGATAGATTAATTATTTTGTTTTGTTTCCTCTACAAGAGCTGTTTAAAGGCATTAGCATATCTATACTTTGTGTCCGCCTTCTCCAGCATGCATTCCAATTTATATAGCAACCTCTTCCTATAATTTATCTCAATTTATACATAATTTATGGCAGCAGATATTATTAAAACTGTCCTATACATTATATATAAAGAAGAGGTTGGGGCGGTACACAATGACAAATCAAAATAGTATGACAACAGCTATGAAAATAACTTTAAACTTTTCAAGGAAATTGTCTTTGTGGCTTAAAGCATTACTGCCGGGGCAAGAATACGTACTGTGCAATATTGTGACTTTCTAAAGGAAGCCTTTAAGTAATGGAACAATACATGAAAGGATAACAACACATTACAAAAAACTGTTTGATGCTGTCTTCTTTTATATACAAAATAAATCCACTAAATTAAAATTACACTCTTATTTTGTGATTTTTGAATTCCAGAATAAGTTCTCAAAACACACAATCACAATACAATTAACTAGCAGTAGTGTAGGTATTACACACCTGTACACCAGAGCCAGGATGTTGAGCATAGTAGCAACGTCTGGGTGGTCGTGGCCGCTGGTTTTCTCCAGGTCCTCCAGGGCCTGCTTGCACAGTGGCACAGCAACCTCGTACCTGCCCTGGCTAGCGTACTGGATCACCAGATTGTGGAGAGTTCGTAGTCGGGCGGGGATCTCGTAGCCCGCATTTACCTGCTGGGCAAACTGGCTCGGCGGGGTCGGAGACATTGCTGAAATCACCACAGGTGACTCATTATCAAACACATCCTTGCACAAATATTTATTGAAAATCATCTACACACCTTAAAACCATATTTTGATTACTTAGGTAATTCACGCACCCAATATAAAATGTATCGGCCGTTATAGACGTAATAGAACTATCCAAACAGAGACTTCATTTTAGCTGATTCAAAGCACTGATAGTGTTAAAAGTTTTAAAATTTAAATTGAGTTTTTTTTCCTCTTAAAACACAATTTTTTATACATATTTGATATCTACTATTGGAGCGGATGTTATTGCGGCATACACACAAGTAAACCCAGAGTAACAAATTTTCAACCATAAAAGCACTCTAAGCCCATGTTAACTCGGGATGTTTTCTTAGTGACCAACAAACAGTAAACACCGGATAGTAAGGGTAAAGGTCAATACGTTCGTCCGACCACGTGTGGTGGGAGTTCGTTTCGTTCATCTTCAGTAGGTGTGCACAGTAATTTTTACTACAATATCCCAGGTAATAAAGTTAACAGGTAAATTTTCATGGACTTTTGACACCAAATTCAAAACCAAAATCTAAACAAATAGGAGTGGTCACAGTGCATTATTACCTTTGCATTATTTCCAAGAAACCAACTTTTTGGTGACAAGTGCAACAGATTACCAATCAGGGAAGTAACACATGCTTGAGTGTATTATTGCACACCTCTGCAATATTTCTGATGTTAAAATAAGTTCTACCAAGATCAGAATGTCTCTGGAAATGTGAGCAAATACAGTGAAAACACTTAAAAGACCATCCTATATAAGAATTCAATATTTTGACAGCAGGTGCTACTAATATTTTGACCAAGTGCCAGAATAACATATTTTAAACAACCGGACATGGTCGTATTGCCTGATGAAACGGTAGTAGCAGCCCTGAACAACAAATCAGTAACTTCCATCGCCAACATTGAAAATAGTGTTTATTATAATACGTGAAAAATAAGTAAGCATTTCGGAGGAACAGTAATAAATAAACACAGCTCCGTATCCAGAATTAGTCAGTTAACTATTTCATTCTATTCAAATTGTGTAGTTTGTATAACTATTTTACCTGTACCAACAAACACACCGAAGGACGGCCATGTTGTCAACTGAGGCTTTTCATTTGAGTGTGACGCATGCTACGCAGCATCGTTTTGTGGTTCCCAGCATCCGCGTTGCCTTAAGCCAGTTCCCTTCTCCTCCCGCAGCTTGTCCCATCCCTCCTTGCTATCCCACACGTGTTCCCTACACTCTGCACCAGACAGCAACCTTAATATTTCCAGTGTATCCATCCTCCGCTAGTCCTTTCACATCCTTGTCCGAGGCAGATAGGATGGCCGCCTGGATACACACTACCCGCCGAACATGCAGCAACATGCAGGGAGGGTTACCCCCCTACAAGCAACCCCTGCTGCCAGCCGCCTCGGGCGCGCATCAAACTTGCGCACTCCTGCCTCCATGATGGCCGGCCAATCAAGAGCTCACTCACCATTTCCACGCCCATCAGTGCGTGTATAAAGACGCAACTTTTATCGAGACAGTAAGTGTTCCTGTGTTGTGGAATCAGTCAGTACGCTCGCACCTCGCTACGCCGGCCGAGAAATCACACTCAAAACCCTGGCAGATTTCTCTGCAAAGTTTATTCTGCTAGTAGTTGTTACAACTTTCTGTCGTCGGGAAGAAGAGCGTTCCAGCGTCCGCAGCCCTTCGACAGAACGCGTCCGTGAGAAGTCGCCCGTCGCATGAGAGGAAAACAGAGACAGCCACCACACAAGCCAGCAAGACGTCAAGCCACGCCTACGTCAACAGCGTTGACCTCCCACGGACACTAGTGCTTTTCTGTTGCCGCTTTCTGCCACCACACGGCAAAACGACTTGGCACAGGGCAATTTTATTGTTCTTTATAAGAAATAAAACACAGTTAAAACGGACCTCCCCTTTTGTCTGCCTTAGCTCTTCGCCCCCTGCTCCTTTCTTTTACCCACTCCCAATTCAATTCTCTTTGAATATACTGCAGTTTGAGTCATTAAAGTAAGTAAACTCGGAAAGCTAATTCTTGTTCTTCTGGGAGACTGTCGCCCTGTCTATCTACCCCGTCCGGAGCTTCTCGTCAGCGGTGGGACAGCACAACAATGGGCAGGTCTCTCAGAAAGGAGGTTCGCCACACTGGCATCCGCCACCAGCGCATAACCTGAGACCAGACATTGTGATTTGCGTTGGGGAGCCCGAGTTCCGTGCGGGAAACAGTGAGTGGGATAACTGCAGTGCTTTGCAATGGACTCAATAGTTCAACGTGAGACACGTCATCTGTACTCACGAGTCATATCCTTTTGCTCATCCTGTTAGCCTTTTGGAGCCCTGTAGTTTGTTTAAGCAGTTACTCAGGACACCTGCTCTCCTTTCAAGTAACGTCTCTAACAATTTTCCAAAGGTAAACTATTCCAAGATGCCTATGTATAGAGCAAGCAAAAGACAGGCAAAAGGCAGGCCACTTGTGCCAAGCTAGCGGACTTGGTGAAGAAAGTTCTGGCCAAACAAAACCCATACACGGGGATCTAAACGACACAGAGGGACGTTGCTGCACGTCGAGAAGAGACAGTGGAGGGTGTCGTCCTGCTAATCAGGTCACTGGAGGTGACACCGCTCCTCGAACCTTTTCCTGTCACCCTTCCCAAATCAGTCCCGTCACCCTCATGCCCCACTGCAGCATCACACTTTAAAACCTTCACCTTTACTCCTGGGAATCCTTCTCCCCAGAAAGATCCTGCTACCGCTCAACCTTGTCCGACGAGGACCAAAACTAACGAGGACCAAAAATAACGAGGACCAAAACTAGGCCTACGCTGCGACCTCCTGCACATAGACCTCCAGTATGTGGCTACACTCCTGAAGCTTGTACGGGCCAGCAGCAACAATAAGGAGAAGGGATAACAGCTACCCTTCCCCTCATCGGCGGGTTAGTTCACGTCCTACTTTCCAGCTAACCCAAAGTTTGACCGCTCGTTGGGGAAAAGCCGACTGATTGTGGGGGGCAGTGCCCGCTTAAGCCCACTTCACATAGGGAGAAGAAGGCCCTACAGAATTCCACCTTCGGGGAAGGCAAGTCGACATCCTCTCCGACGCCATCGTGTGTCGTATTTTCCCGACACCAAACGAGTAAGCGTCAAGTGATTCTTATAATTAAGGTGTCATTTTAATACTCTGTTCGTATCATTAATGCATTGCAACACAGGAATCAAAAACTCAGCTGGTAATCCCCAACGACGATGGGATGTTAAGACGTGTTTTGTAAGACGGTAACTGGAAAACCGTTCAGTCTAACGACCGCTCTGCAGATTGGCTTGACACGTCTACAAAAAAAACAGTTCATAAGCACGTAATTCGTCCAGAAGAAAGTACAGCAGAAAAAAAATAAGTAGCAGTAACTACCATTTATTTTAAAAGAATTTGTGGGTAAAAATGGATCTTGTTGTATGCCTATATTATGCACATTGTTGCCGTAACAGACCACGGGCCAGGTACATGGTAAGCCCGGACCTCGACCCCAGAGCTGTTCCAGGGACGTCCGTCAGATCCGTCATCCACGTGCTCCGCCACTGGCCACGCTTATTCAGGGGGAGAACAGTGTGTACACTTATTGTGAACTAGTAAAAACCAGTACTTACTTGGTTTGCTTGTTGCCGGCACAATCCACAGTGTTTTATTAAACCTACTTGATTAGCGTCAGTTATACTTTGGCAACCTAACCTATATTACCATACAAACTGTGACAACACTACCATTGTCAACCCAACGACCATCAACAACAACCGGTGAACTGTTTGAGTTATCTTGTATCACTTTCCCTGGACTGGCTAATTAACCAGAAATTCTTTTAATAATTAAGTCGCAGTGTAATTGTGTGTTGAGCCGTACTCAAGAATTGGAGATGCAGATTAATGACAATTCTGTAAACTTTCCGATCAGGATCAGCTGAGGAGTAGGAGGATTTCCCCGTAAATTTTTAATTTAATTTTTTTACTCTGTTTTGTCTTTGGTAAATATATTATAGTGCATGGTTGTAATTTAGGTCACGTAGCGGGACCCCAAACGCTCAGCTGAAGGTAGGGCGCGCCCCACGCCATGCCAGTGAGGCAGTCTTTGTTCTTCGAGCGACATGGTCGGATGTCGGGCGATGATTTTGCTCTTTTTGTTATTGTCTTGGTCTTATTGCATCTGCTAGGTTGTGACCACGTGGGTAATTAACGTGCGTTGTGTTTTGGGAGTAAACGAGTGCAAACACAACGAACCCCCCCAGTTTCCATCTACAGTTATTTCCGCACCAAGATACAGTCCCAGGGTATAGGCAGTAGGGAGCCACCTATAAGAGCTCTTGACCCAGTTTTCCAGTCTGCACAGTTCCCAGTCCTGTATTTTGGCAGTGTATGCTTGTAAGCGTTTCGTTTTGTGCCAGAGAAGGAGTGAGCCAGCCGAACCGTACACGACCCAACGATTAAGAGTCCCGTCCTGGCCAGGACATGCCAGGTGGCGCACATTTCGCGATCTATTGTCCTCCACTCGGAGAACCCCAACTCTGTACGCTATTTATAACCTGCACTACACTCCCCTTCACCCAGATGGCGACAAAATAAACACGGTTTTTTCAAGGTGCCGATTCAAATTCTTTTTGTACAAAAAAATTAATGTTTAATATTATTTTAGCAAGTAAGTTGTGCCATTTAATATTAAGTCCAGAGACAAATTTTGTTCCTTTCAGCTGCAAAAATGTAGGTCTACATATTACAAAAAGAAAAGTTCAGAACATTTAGGCCTGTGTATTTTCTGGGCATACATTAAAGCGTACTGATCTGCATAACTAGGCCTATCAATGTTTATTAATACTGTACTTACGCTTTATGTTGATAAATTATTTCCATTTATGTTGTGAGTGCAAATTTTTGCTATGTAGTCTACAAGAATTATATTTACAAGTTTTTTAAGTGATACGACTGTGATAATAACACTGATAATAAATTAGTTTTAATTTTGATGGTAGGCCCTACAACAAAAGGCAAGTTGTTTTGACAGTCTGCTACTTTAAACATAAAATATTCTTCTTTGTGATCTGTTAGTGCGGAACCAAACTGAAAGAAACAAGAAAAATAATTTTAATAATGTTTGTATGTATAATTTAATTTTTTACTTTAGTTTAAAGTTGTTTTCTTGCACTGTCATATGTTCTTGCAACTTCAGTTTGTTGTAACCAAATAAGCAATCATTAAAATTTTTTAGGTGTCGAGTAGAAATCAAAAACCAGAAGTAACAATTACAATATACATTTCCAATATATTATGCTTATTTTTGGTAATGCCCTTAAATATTACAACAATTTTAACCATTCATAGGAAAATCTACATCTGCAGAGTAAGCAATTCGTTACTGTAACATGAAGTAATTTTCCATTAACATTGCCTACCAAACCCTAGTAAGATTAATGTGCCGCCAATATGGAAACAAACGTTCAAGTTCGTCATACGCGTGTTAGCCAATAAGAAAATTTTTTCAATGTTTACGCCAACGTTGAAAATATGGCATTTTCAAAGCTGAATAAATTGAAAATTTACCACGGAATTATTACTTTATGTGGTGGTGCGAAAATATTTTGGAAGAATCATGTAAATATTAAATTGTTTTTCTAGGTACAGTCCCCATCTTAAGTCGTCCATGTATTGGGATTTCCCCAGGCTACAGTGTCAAGAGTGTACTGAAAATTTTCAGTTTCATACAAAACCACCACTATTTACAATCACGGACTGGAAGTAACGCGTCAAAAGTAACTGTGTTACTTGTAACAGTTACTTCTAACAGTAACGAACATGGTAACACAGTTAAATTTAAGTTTCAGTAACTTTAATTGTAACTGAAATACATTTCCTCATTATGTAACAAAAAATGTAGTTACTTTTTGCGTTACTATTATTTAAAAAGAATTATTCAATTTGGGGATGGTTTTAATTCTCTGTATACGAAAACTTTGCACAACGGACCTGTGATTTACAGTTATCCATAAAGAGAAACCAGGTTTTTTTTATGTTGGCTATTCTGCAAAGTGTTTTTTTCAACAGTTTGTTCTATGGTGACTGTGTTATCAGGTGTTTCGTTTTGTTTAATATATTAATTTAACATATTCTCCTAATTTGATCTTGATTGTAAATAAAAATTGTACGTTTTGTAAAACAATGAATATCTATATGTGTATAATATTACATTTGTATTTGGCCTACTAATACTGTATATTTCACAACTATCGGTAATAATTTACAATCAGAGAAATAATAAATACGACTACTTTTTGTACAAATACTGGACAACAACAGTTTTCTTATTCGTTTCTTTTAATAGTCATCTTGCTCTTAATATGAATATAAAAATGTAAGTTAAGAAACAGGGAAAGAAAATGGGACGAATGACTAAATTAAATTTATTTGTATCAATTTTATTGTAGCAGTAAAAATATCCATGGCATACAAGTTTTTAGCTTTAGTCGTGATGTAACAGACAGTCGCATGTTTTTCTTCACAAAGTAACTGAAAAAGTAACTGACAGTTACTTTACTATGAACTATAAGTGTAACTGGTTAGTTTACCGGAGCATCTGTAACTGTAATAGTTACTTTTAAAAAGTAACTTTCCAGTCCCTGCTTACAATAGTATAGTCTGTTCACTTTAAACTGAGCACTGCCAGACACTTTAATAAACATCCAAATGCTGTATTTTATTGGAGCAAAAGAAGTTAAGTTTTAATAGTGATGTAATGTTTACACTGGTTTATAGTGTCAGAGATGTTTTCACGTATAAAATATTAAAGATGACTTCAAAATAGCTGAAAAAAATTTAAGTAGTGCTTGCTTTATTGTGAACAGTCTATTGTGTAAAACAAATCAATGTCAATAAAATGTCATCCGTAACTATGTAGGAAACAATGGATCTAAGGGACACAGTGCAACCCAGTCTAGTGCTCGCCAATTCAGTACTGGGCCACTACAACCTGACAGCTTTTATAAAAAACAATTTCCTTGCTATAGGATACAAAAGTGCCAACCATGGAACACAATCCACACACAACAAGGGCAACAGAACATTGCTATTGGAGCACACACACGAGAAAAGGTCGTCAAGACAAATATTTTTTTACAGGTTTGTTCATGCCAATGGCAGGCAGTGTTGGAGGTGGTGGCGGCGATAGCTTCAATATGGGTCCCCTTGTAAACACGTCATCATTCCTTACTGATGAATGATAATGAGAAATGCTGGGAAATGATGAGCTCTCGTGTCTAATGCTGCAACAACCTACATGCAACCTGCATCTACAAACTAAACAATGCACTGGTTCATAACTGCTAAATATGACAAGAGTACAGTTTGCCTCGCATAAGAATTTCAATACTTACTATCATGTGCACAAATTTCTACAGAAATATAGTTTTCATTTTCATGTACTGTACGGTTTGAGAGCCATCGAGTATGTTTGTGAAACTGTCGCTATGAGAGAGGAAAACACTGGTTATTTCATGGCAACAGCTGTAAAATGCACTGCCAACACAAGTGTCAAAAATGGAGTTCTTATATGAGACAGACTATAGCTGTATGAAGACTCCTCTACGCAGATAAGAACACTTGCCTCATCCTCGAGACTATCCGACTTTACACCTACCAACTACACCTAGGAAGCTGTTGAGAGGTGCTTATTGTGGGTCTGCTTCAAACTATCCCCGTACATTGTGTGAGGCTGCCAAGCAGTCGTCGAACAATATGGCTCGCCAATACTTCCAATGTCTTGAGTAGTCTACGCTTTGCATCATCACTACAGTCATTACAGCTAACAGATGTGCTACTTGTCACTAGGCAGGCTTAATACTTTAAAAGCCCACGAGTGTTATGTACAATGATACACTGTACTCCGACACTGACGACACAGCATCACATGTAACATGACATTACATTTTTTAATTATTGTACTGTACTCACTATTCCTCTCCTCAGCATCATCGTCTGGGAACAAATCTACCACTGGATCATCTTGTTTCGGCTTGTCCTGTTTTGATTCAGATGATTCGTCACTCTGAAAGTGAAGATGCTTAGATCAGTATAGCTATTTAATGCATATTACATTTTAACGTGCTAAATGCCATAAGTTTGGCACTCAAGTATTTAATGACAACCACTGATAGACTAAGATCCCGCTATAAAACGACCTTCACCGAGCTGGTTAATGGATGAAAAGTATTTTATATTCAATTTAATATGTCAACAAATACATTGTAAAAGGGTTGTCTAATAAATTTCAGTCCAGAATATAATTACAGTAATTAAGAATTTTAAAAAAATATTTTTTTAAACATGTCACTGCTTTGGTTAATAGACAAATTCCATACCAATCTAGAGTATGAAGCAATAGAATATGCAAACATTAGGTTGACTATTTTGTTCCCATCACAACTTTTGGGTAGGCAGGTACAAACAGGTAAATTGATACTAGTAACTTGCACCGGTCTGGTTAGTGAATTAAAATTAAATGAAAATAAAAGATTATTACATTATGAACATGGTGGTATAGAGTTGTCTGCAAAAAACCAGTCCTGAATTCCGGTTGTCAAATTTTAAAAAGTGAAATATTGCAGCGAGCGAATATGTGCGACTGAGATGTGCCGATGAACATTCCCATGCGATAGAAGCATGGAGGTATTAGTCTTATGGAGTGGCATCTGCCGTACATTTCAATGGTAATCGTGTGAAGCAGATCATATTCTGTACAAAATTTCGGGTCCTCAACAAACTAGACCTAAAAATGTTTTGCAAGGCCTTAAAAATTATTGTTTCAAAGAGGCTTTGGTGCTGTTTCTGGCTGATGATTGGGAGAACAACCATTTGGTAACAATAATCCAAAAAATATATATATATTTTTAACCGTCAACCATCAGTGCTACTCTTATCAAGTTCAGGAAAATTCCATAAAAAAACTTAAGAAATTAATTAAGAATGTCATTACGAAGAGGCAGATACAAGGATTATTTTTCATGCTTCTAAAGCAGAACCAGGCTCAAGAATTTTAATTAAAGCCTCTGATACTGATGTTTTAATTATTTTGTTAGGAAATATACACAAAATTATTGAATCAGCAATTTGGCTTGCCACTTCAGCAACAAAAAAGACTAATAACCAACCCGTTGATTGCATTAATTGCACCGACGTAGCGTTTAAGTTAGGAATCAAACTATGCCAAAGTCTTCCCGCCGTCCATGCGTTTACAGGTTGCGATTACACGGCAGCATTTTATAATAAAGGAAAAGTAAAACCTTTTCAGCTATTAAAAAAAAAAAAAAAAAAAAAAAAAAAAAAAAAAAAAAAAAAAAAAAAAAAAAAAAAAAA
>PNEQ01078837.1:0-15270 GCA_003012365.1 Medauroidea extradentata
ATATTCATATTTTATAGTGTTTTATACTGGCCGATCATAGGATCCCACAGACCCCTCACAATCAATACTGAAGTTAAAATGGATGGCAATATGTTACATATGACAATAAAGGCCCCTTCATTACAATCAATCATCATAATTAACCTAAACCACATTAATCTATATATATAAAAGTATCAATAAAATAGGGCCGTCACATACTCTTTGCTTTAAATTGGTGCTTTTGTAAATATCCCAAGTACCATTTAAAATATATTTTCCGAATTCGGCCCTAAACTTGTTAAAAATGGGGTAATATGGGTTTTCGACTCATTCGATATATATCGATCCCATAGTTTTTTATATAGCGACGTAATTTTTGTTTAGGATTGATGCTTACTCACATACCTAAAAAGTAATTTCAGGAATTCTCAAAATTCGGCACCTAAGGACGCGAAAAGGGGTGAAAAGTGGTGAAAAGCGTTTTTAATTAATCGTCTATATATCTTGAACCCAGCGGGCTAATGTTGTGTTTTTTACGTCCACGAGATACCAATAAAGTATTCTAAAACGTGATTCAAGGGTTTTTCGAAATTTACTCTCTTTAGTGGTGAAAAGACCTTGAACGTGTTTTAGATAAATCCTCGATATCTATCGAACCCGTCGAGATATACAATTAATTTTTGCTTCAGGATGATGATTACAGAAATTATCGCAAAACGGTTTTCAGATTTTTCGAAATTCGATTTCTCAATACTGTGCAGGGGTGATATGCTTTTTATTTTAGTGAATGATCGATTTTAATTCAACTGAACGGGCTAGCGATGTGATTTACACTTCAGTTGGATACTTATACAAATGTCTTAGCTGTAAATTTAAAATATTTCGAAATTCGACACCCAAAAGGGTGAAAAAACAAAAAATTTGTTTTCCATCAACCCACGATATCTATATAACCAGTAGCGATATTGAGGTGTTGTTCGCGTCAGAGTGATGCTTACGTAAATATTAAAAAAAAATATGTATGTAATTTTTTTATTTGTAAGAATAAAACTTAGTTGGTCAATAATCAAGGCAGACGATCCGAAAAGCAGGAACGAGCAGCGAGAAACAACTTATACAGGAGTTTCACTACAGTAACCTATCGAGACGTGGTGTTGTACAACCTCTATGAGCCCAGGACACAGATTTTTTTTTCATTACATTTTATTTTCATGAATTATTTCGACGTTACGTGACGCAGTTGTTTGTCACTCAGGTCTAAATTCCGGGAGGTTCTGGGCTTGAATTCCGTTAAAAGCTGCGTGCAAACGTTCAATTCTGACACACAAAAACAAGGCAGATCGAATTAGTGCAATATACATGTAGTCTTTAAAAGGGGTAAAATTGCAGTTCGTTTTCCACTTAGGTTCCTCAACAATATCAGCTGACATATCGTCGGTATACTGCCAAAAGTGATTGAGTCATAAATGCTATTTCGTTTAAAAAAAGTATTAAATTTTAGATTTTAACAAAAATGAATTATGTTTCTATACTGTGACACAACAGTACGAAACGACTAATAGACTTAAAACTTGGGCAATTGTTCGTGAACAACATATACATATTCCCAGCATTTTTATAGTTTTATCTCATTTTGATTATGTCACTTTTGGCAGTAAAAGGACGATATATCATCTCACTAATCTCAGGTTTGGGGCACCAAATACGTTTCCGCGAAACCTTTACCCTCTGAAACTTTGTAATGTCAATAAAGTTAAAGTGACTATTTTGACAATATATAATTGAGGGCACCGTCACCAATGTTTGTGCACAGGGTAAACAGATGTTTCTCATTCGATTAACCTCTTACCTTAGGTGTTTGTAACTACCCCACAACGTCAAATAGGCAGGGCTATAAATTAGGCCCAGGCGAAGTCGCTGTTAGTGGCAGGGACAAACTTAAGAATTATTTTCGCGTGGACAGCTATAGCTACTTATCCTTCTGCAGAATTAGTTCAACTAGCCGCTTGGACATTCTAACACTTGATGACTGAAGTACCAATCTTGTGTACAAAGAGGTTTTTCAATTAAAGTAAATATTATCAGTTACGAATAATACTCGCGAGCAAAGCCGCGGGGGACTGCTAGTTGTTTATAATTCTGAAAAGCAGTACTGTACACATGCAAGCAGAAAGTAGGCTACTTCTCACTTGCCGGGGAAAGTTTGAATCAAGCTTTTCAGCCATTCAAACTTTATTCCCACTAACCGACTTGCCAAGGCAAGCTTGATTTAAGCTTAATCGTTTGTTCTGGCAAGCTTGATTTAAACTTGAAGCAAGGTGGCTTTTCTGTTTGGGAAATGTTTGCTGCAATAAAATTACGCTTCGTTTCGTAGTATATGCACTTTCCAACCACTCTGTGTGACAGTTTTACAATATTTGCTTTCGTTAAAAATGTTAAATAATATTTTTAAGACCCGTGACCGTACGGGCTTGCGGGAACGGAGTTTAAAGGTGGCCATACATGATCAGTTTCGGTGTGAAGCCGGAACTGTCATTCTGTCTGTTCATTCCAAAACCGACCGTGTGTGGGGCGAATTCACGCCACATTTGCCGGTGTGACAAGCCATTTTTAGGAGTGACACGCCGGGAATTAAAAATCAAACCTGTTTGAATTCTCGGAATGATGGCACGCTAGAGCTGCGACAAAACTGGCCGTGTGTGGGCTTGTTCATTCCAAGACTGTCATACGCAGTGATGGACCGGTGTGCGAGAGGTACATTCATGACTTACTTAGTTAACCTGTATCAGTCGTTGCCTGTACTATGGAAAGTAAAAAGTCCTGAATACAGCAACATATATGAAACGGAAGAAACGTATAAAAATGGTCGTGCTTGACAAAACAGTTGATGGAGAGGCAACTGTAGAGTCAGTGAAATCTAAGTTAAACACTATTAGAGGATGCTTCAGGAAGGAGATGAGTAAGGTTATGACACCTAAACGATAGGCTAAATGTAATAGCAATAAAACTGTTTACTGATAATCACGGGCGCCCATAAAAAGGGTGGAGTGCAGGGTGGGTCCTGAGCCCCCTTAACATATGTTCTATAATGTGTTTAGTTTTGTTTCTTTTGAATAAAATGTATAGCAAAATATTTGCAGTTTGATAAGCTTCGTAATCAAAACGGTTTCATACGTCGAAATGTGCCAGTGGCTACAAATTTATACACAGACAATATACGTTCGTGCTGACATAAACTTATATCATGATCTTGGCCCTTTCTTACAATCTGTAAGATGGGCGCCATTGCTGAAAATGGTTTATTTCAGTAGTAAAGATACACACATATTACGTTTTAAATTGTTGAAAGTAATGCTACAAAATATTGCAAATGTAATAACGTAACAAAGAAGATTAATTATCAAATTACGACTTCTTAGTGATAAATACATAATTATTCTGCTGTTATTTTTCCGGTCTGGGGCATCAACAGAAGACATAGACATTAAGGTCTTCAAACGATCTTCCGGTTACGAGAACCCTTAGCGTTTCTATGAACCTTTCATTAGCAGGAATCGCCTCTCTCATTACAGTATCTTCTTTACATATTAACGGGCCAACACGCGATAAAAGCGTTTCGAAACACACTGAGCTCATCCGCAAATAATTTTATAGCATTTCTTTGAGTTTATTTCTAGTTCACTAACAAGCTTTACGTGCGAATATTTGTTTCTATCTTGTAACCATTTCTTTGTCCATACACGCCGCCGTTTCCTTTTATGCCTCTTGTCAAACAACAAAATTACACACTAAAAAAATTGTAACATTTACAAAGATGTTCTTCATACTTTTACAAATCCTTGAAAAAGTAAGAATATATTCTTTGTGAAATCATTAGTTTATAAAGCTACAAAGGTAAACTTTGTAATACTACAAAGGAATTCTTTGTACCTATGCACCGACAGTTCCTGCACTGTACATTTTTTTGTAAAATACGACAAGGCACTTACTTGTAGTTGAACAAACTTCTGTAAATGTAAAAAAAAAATTTCGTTGTAAAATTTTAGTTTATAATGTTAAAAGGATTTTGTTTAAAAAAATACATTATAAAAATGTGTAGTCTACCAAAATCACAGGTTCGCAAAGATCATAACTTCTGGAAAATATTGTTTTCTGGAATAAAGTGAATGTGTATATTAGTTGCGTATTTTAAATGATAGAATTATAATTTACCTGTACATTGAATGTGTACAAATAAATAAAGAATAACTTACATAGTACAGAAGTCTCAGTGGTCTAGCGGTAAGATGAGTGGTTGGTAAGAGAGTACACAAAAAAATAATTTCATGTAGACGTCCGTTATTCACAAGTTATTTGATAAATAAGTTCAGTGTTTTTTATGAAGAACAATGAACACTTAAATTAATTTTTTTTTCCTTATTGAAAGTACAGCTACAAGGCTACTCTTTGTAATTTTACAAACATATACTTTGTATTTGGTTACCAGGACAACCATTGTAGATTTACAGGGAATTTCTTCGGCAATTGGATTTACAAAGATTTTCTTTGTAAAAGTACAAACATTTTTTTTACAGTAACAGCTACTGCAGCACTTCTCTTTGCAATACTACCTCGCAACATATCACATCACAAACTGCAACCATCCTCAGCTGCACTTGGCGAGACAAGCCATTTGGTTTGGCATGAATCGTATGTGGTGAAATTTTTACACCCCCGGAGTGACATGCTTGGATTGACAGTCCCGGCTTCACACCGAAACTGACCGCGTATGACCACCTTAGGACTCTTTAGTGCAAATTTTTATCTTCTGAGTTAAACGGTTTCTCGTTGTTGTTGACTTCACAACAAAGGAAATGTGACGTAATCAGAAAACCGACCGAATATTAATTTTTGTGAAGTTTAGTAAAACTATTATGAACATATTAAGATTAAATATTGTTCGATTCAGATGGCATACACTGGGTCAACTATTTCATAAATCATTGCATTACCGTGGTTAAATTTCAAATGGTGTGTAACGAACCAACCCCCACCACCTAACACACCTTCACTCAATACATGGACGTACTAACTGCATGGTATAAGGACATACACGTGTGTAGCGTTCTTTAAGGCCTTGTTACGGAGTTTTGCAGTGATTTCGAAAATATTTTTTTTGCTACCTAATACTCATATCAAAATTTCGCTGCACAGTTTTGACACTTATATGTTATAATTTGTAGCTGAATTTTTTTGTAGAGTTATACTGAACGGTTTTATAGATTTCATTACCCAAAGTACCACGTTTTTCGTCGTGAAAATAAGCAAAAATGAAGGAAATTATTTTTTTTTTGCTGGCGAATGGTACATTATTTAAAAAAAAACGCGTCCACAGTATTGTGCATCGTGTGATTGCACATTGATTGAAATTTTTTCAAAACTTTTGGTTAAAAAATTTTTGAGTTATTGGCACCAGTCTGAAAAAACTCGGGAACAAGTCCTTAAATGCTAACTCGGGAACAAGTCCTTAAATGCTATTTCTTAGCAGACAGAACTTAGACCTACGTTCAGTAGTTTTCAAATAAATTTGTGTCGACCGAAGCTCTGTACTTCGCATGGCGGCCACATCACCTCCACGGTGTACAAAATCCATAGAAATAAAAAAAAACCTAGGGGAGAAAAAATAGGCGCGGATACGACGCCGAGCACGAACGTAGTTATCAGTAATGACTGACCGCCAGACGTCGAGAAGATTACCAGCAGAGTTCGAAATGATCTACGACGAAACTTTTCGTGACCGACTGAGGAGGAAACTATTACCTTTTTCCGTCACGCGTGAAGTCAGAAGCAGAGTTGCAAAATTGAGTGGATAAAACCATGGCACAAGGCACAGTGATTGTTCAGATATAAGCTATTCCCGATAACGTGAGCATTTGTTAAGATGTTTGGTTGCTTGTGTTCTTCAAGAGAAAGTGTACTTATTCCGAGGATCGCTAATATGTAGGTGTCGCAGTTGCTGCAGTGGTTAGAGCAGTGCTTGTTGTGTTATTCGAATGTGGTTGTTATTTTTTCCCATATACGGCAGTCTGTGGATAACATATTTTTGGCCGTTTTGAGGTGCCCAAAATTGATGTTTATAATAAACGTGTCGAATTTTTAAAACTATAGCGACATAGTTTGAAGTGTGTGACCTTTTCGTGGATATAATATGCGTTAAATAGTTTCGTCGAAAACAGAACAGCCGTTAACTTAGCTACTACGCATTTCAAGCGCAGGTAGGGAATCCCCTTAATTAATTTTCGTAGCCTAACCGCGTGACAATACGTGGAATGATTTTCGAATAAAATAAGGATTGTTAAAGATTTGCACGCCTCTTCACGATCCCAATAGGGCCGCCCTTGTAGATGGTTCGAGATAAGTCTGCACTTTTGTAAACACTGTTACTTTCTCCTCTCTGATTGTTCATAGTTTCCTTCTAATTTTTTTGTACATAAACAAAGCTACCTAATAAACAATTTAAGTTTATAAATATATACTAAGCTCACAAGTTAACACGTCTAAAGACACTATAAATATTATTTCTAACGTGCCTGAGTATAACAGTAGGTATACATTTAAAAATATATAATTAATGATGTAAGATGATGATAAATTGTAATTGATAAGACAATGGTGGTTTGTGACCTATCAATATATTCAGTATTGTCTAACGAAGACAAACCTGTAATTCTGAATTCAATAGATACACAGTGGCAGATTTTATGTCAGTAAATGGCAAATCACACACATTTTCATCCTCAGCGTAGCAGGTGCAAAGAGGGAGTCTGTAGTATTTCCCTCCCCTATGTTCCCTCCCTCCAGAGAGGGAATACTACGTTAAATATTTTAAATAAAAATAAGAAAAGAAGGGTATAATTACATTGGAGACTATGTTCAAATTGTATAAAAATGTATCAATATTTTCATTTAAATGTAATTGTAAAATAAAAGTAGGCGAATTGAAAAATGTCGAAATCTGCTTTTTAAGGGCGGGACATCGGAGGACGCTCGACGCTGATTGGCTGGAGGCACCCCCTCGTGACCCCTCATCAGGAGGGTAGTTCCCGCCAAGACAGAGAAGATCCGCGAAATAGGAGATGGGTCGAGGCATTTTGGCCGCAGTTATCGGCGGAGAACTAAGTTCTCCAGATTAATTTTCAGCCATTCGTTTCGGGTAATATGGCCGGCGGCTGTACGCACCCCGTTAGGCTATACAATTCGTCGTAAATAAATTATTTTTTAATACTTAAATTAAAAGTAACGATGGGCGGCAACCACTCCTATTGAAATAGTTGAGATCGTTCTTTTTCTTGCACGCCCTACGAGAGCAGTTCTCGGCTAGTTCAGTAGGCCAGAAAAGAAACATTCAGTACCTGTTATTGTCTAGTTAGATTACCCTCGCATTAGCTGTATGGTACGTAACGAGGAACTTGGTATATTCTTTTAAAATTATAATTCTAAACTAGGTGGTCTCCAAGAGTGTTCACTTCATTGCGAACCAACTATACTTCAGTTACGAACAATAGAGAGCGCCTATCACACACATCCTAGAAGACGGCAGCGAGGCTGGCGATGTTGCGTGAGGTTTCGTAATTGAAACCGTAGATGAAAACCACGGCGTTGCTCGACCTTTCGCTATCAGCTTTCGTTCCGACTCATTACCACCACGCCACGGATCACGTGGTGTGCAGTGATGGGAAAAGAAGACTTCACAACTCCTAGCACACAACAGCTTCGCCCAGTCACGAACACGCACTCTTTATGTCTGCGAAATTATACTGAATTAGACGTTGATTAGTACGTTTGTGTTTCTCATGACTAATGCATCTTGTTTCCAATTTTCAGCGAGAACAAGCCTTAATAATAATACAATTTTTTACTTTTATCCGCGGATAGGCGAGAAGATCCATGTCTACGTAACTAACAGCATTTTTTGTCAATTAATTTATGTACTTTTATTACGTAAGAATACTTCATTCATATAATTACTTCAGACATAATGTTCACTCCTTGCGTAGGGGTCTATTTGAACATAACCGACATCACAGTGAAACTAGAGACCCCTAGACCAACTTAACCTACATGTTGCTAGCTTTTTTCTGTTTTCTTGCTTTGTTTATTTAGCAGAACATCTTATATGAATATTAATTATACTTCAGCAAAATGTACACCAGAGGACTTAAATTTTATATAAAAATGTTATGTGCGGTGCACCCGTGACATAAGTACACTACAATGTTTTCATAATCATTTGCTAAAAAAATCGTAGTAACTTTTTTAAATAAATAATTTTATAGGGAAAATCCATGTCAGTCTTTGTAGAAAAATGTTCCGAGGCCCAAAAAACGAACAAAAGCAGACGGCTCGAAGAACTCTAAACCTGCAGCCAAAATTTATTAGTATAATTTAAAGTCGCACATTTCGTGTAATTTTGGGTTGTGACACATTATTTTGTACTAAAGCACTTTATTTACTGTATGGCCTAAGCTACACTTACGGCAGTCTTATTCCACTATATGCCTGGAAATAGATGTGCGTTACCATAGTAGAATGTTAGTAGGACATAAAGAGTTCATAAGGCGAAGTATATTTGCAGTGACATTTATCTAGTTGTCTGCATACGCCTGTCTTCATTTGTGTTTTTATCATACCGTAGTTCTAAAAGTTTGGGTCTCAGCTTACAAGTTTATATTGAGGTCCTCGTGTTTTCTTTGTCATTTCAGTTCGTCTGAATCCTTCCGTGATTCCGCCACATGGTATGACAAACAAACACAGTGAAAACATTTCACATTTCTCAAACGTTAATATCCGAGGTGAAAATAATATAAACTGATTAGTCATTACGTCACCTGAGGACCTCAAAAAAAGTTTCCTTTATTGTGAGAAAAACCTATATCGAACTGTTATGAAACAATTTCGCGATATTATTTGGGCGTTTTATGAATACTAATAAATAAACTTTCAGGCGCACCGACACACAGTCAAGTAGAAAGAATACACCAAACTAGGCTTTCAAACTCGACCAGTTTCTAGCAACAGGAAAAGTAACTTTCTCCGAAATAATGCGTGTTCTGATGAGATTCCTCCTGCATTTTGTGTCAGATGCAGGTTAAAGCTTAAAAGCTAAACAGTTATAATGAAAGCCTACAAGACGTAATTTGCTCAATCTTGATTCATTCGCGTGTTTTATACTACTATCCTCCATGCCCTGCTTTCACACATAATTACACTTGACGTGACCTGGAATCAAATATCCTGAAATATCTCCACATTGCACATTCTCAGCGCTAATCATAGTCATCGGGGCTTGCCAAACGGCTCCCTTCCAAACAATTCCAAGGAAAAACTCAACTGTTGTATTTATCAGTTCATTCCCAGATAATTTTTAATGCCCTGTATGGGCAATCATCTCAAACAAAACACAACACAGCCAAAGCTATATATTTTTCTTGTCGTAGGAGTCCAAGGTCATTTCTGTTCAATAGTAGAGTTGGATATTGCCCAGACAGCCAGTATGACTATGTATATCATTGAACTTTAATGACGGCGTACTACAAAAGATAATCATTCTCAATAAAACTGTCCTCTAATATTGCATTATGATTTTCGCCTGATTCCAGCATGTACTCCAGTTTGTTCTAACCGTGCTGACATTGAAAACGCTATTTCAGAAAAGGCACAACAAAAATTAACATCGAAAATATTTCAGATCTTTCAAAGTTTTTTTTTGCCAATATTAATTTTAAAGGTTAAATGGCAGCAGCTAATTTAAAACTGTCAATAAGATGTATAAAAATTGTTCTTATTATGCCGCGATAAGTATTTTTTTAAAATCAAACACTTTATATAATCTTAAATAATTTGTTGTTTTCGAAAAATTAAGACCGCACACGAAAGCATTTTCGACACATTCGTGTGACGGTTTTACGAAAAAGGCTTTATTTTCGTCTTTAGAAAATAATATTCACAAAAGTCATGACTAATGGAGCCTGTGGCTGTCTACCCGAGAATCCTGACGAATGAAAGGATCTGGAATAACGTTTTATAATTTACTCGGAGAGGGGAAGGGGAGACACTCAATTTGTATTCTTTTGACGACCCCTGAATGAGGATATCAAATTGTTCAAAATTACGCTCGGGTAATTTTTACTGGAAAGAATATTAAAATCCGCTGGATAAAAACCATCGGTCACAACGGCCGTACCTTTACTCCGGAATTAACTCATCCGCTGTAGCACAAGACGTGTGGATAATTTTTAATTAGAAACATTATTTTCGCGTAGTATTCCTCCAGGTGATATGGTTTAGTACTTTTCTTAGGCTACTGCGACATTTTTGTTCATTACAAGTTTCGGTTGAAAGCTAATATAAGTGTAAAATAAAAAAAAACTGTCGAGCAATTGAAAATTGATAAACAAAATGGTAATCTTTTACATTTGTTATGAATGTGGCATGTTTTAGTCAATGTACCATAATTTTGAATGCCCTGTACCATAACAGAGAACTGACGATCTAACATCACTGGCTAGTACATTTTGAAGTACGACTACCTATATGCTATGCTACGTTGGAGGGCTTAGAAACATTGTTTTAACGAACACAATATCTTGACAACGAGATTCCTACCTTGTCTGAAGTGTGTTTCCTTTCCGTACATTGGCACAATTGGAAAGACGTGGGATCGTTTTCGTCGAAAGAACCTGTTTACGATCACACTGCGACTTTTTTGAACCGCGTGGTTTACTCATTACGTAACACCCTCGTGACGCGCCTCTGCACTTTCTCGTACACGTTGTATCAGTAGAAATGCGCTCCTATCTCATCTCGAAGAAAATAACCCACAGCAAGATAAAGAGTAGAGGGATATCTTCGCTTATCACACATCAACCTACGCCTGTGGACATGGCAGGAAATGCACGCTGCATAGCGTCAACTGTTCAACCGGAAAGCGTGGGCAGTTAAGGCAGTGCATACGATACCTACACTTGGTACCAAACGGAAATGCTATCGCTACATCTGAAACGTAATATTCGATTGATGAGTTGATACTTGCACCCGATACTTCCTGAAGTAGTCCGCGTATTATCAAGACTCCTTATAGTCTACAACTTGTTCCCACAGTTTCTAAAACATTTGTTTTCAAGTAACAATTTTGTGAAATATATAACAGCAGTTAGAATTAAAATCATAGACCTATAATCAATATTTCGCTCACACTATGCTACAAACATTTTAAAAATTTAATTTAAAAAACGGAGTATTGCGCGGTTTATTGTGATATCACGTGTAGAGATAAAAACTAGTTTCATATTCGTTACTTATATTCTCCGTCCACTCTAACTTGAGTTTTGAAGTAAACAAATAACATCATACCATTGCACTTCGCAAGCTTCTAATTGGCCCAATTTGTGCAGCGCGCCGACGTACTATTTCCAACCGACAAAACTGTGTACAGTCGGTATCACAGAAAACAACGCGCACTAACTTTTAAAACAATATTACGTTAAAATTGCATACATTTTTATCGACATACGAAAACAAATATTATATAAAAACTTGAAAAAAATTGACTTTATGTACAGTTACCGCATATTTCAAAATGCAATTGTAATTATCAAGCCATGACTAACGAACGTATTCAAAATTCTAGTACTGACGTAACGAAAATTTAGTACTACATGCAGAAAAAAGTCGCCAACAAAACGAATTATTGAACTTGCAGCAATGTCCTCTTGGATTATTTTGTACTTCGTTTCTGAAAAATCACATTTGGTGATTCACCTAACAATCTGTCGATAATTCACGACACATGTTAGTTTTGCTTTATAAAGAATGTTATGCGCAATATTTATCCATAATTTATAAAAATCATAACAGTTTGTTTAATAAAACTGACATATATTCATGTTTCGAAAATCATGCAACACAGTTCCATTGTTTACGTGCAACGACACATAACCTAATCCGTAAGTCTATTGACCATGTAAACATTTCTGACGAGGACGAAACGAATAACTCAAGGGATTTTGGTGCGTGGACGAACTGGAACGGAAAATGGATATTCGGAAAAATCATTCGCAATAGCCACAACATTGGCGGTAATGTCAATAATAATTCGAGAAAATAATTTGTTTGTGGATTTTTTAACTTAATTTTTACAGTGGTAATTACTACTTAACTAAACTTTTGGTATTTTCAGAGTATCGGTCATATATAAATAATGACAAGTGTACGAATAAACTCGTATGTAACAGTGAGTCGGTCGGTAAATAACTCGTGAAATAACTGTACGGGCGTGTCGTCCGCTAACCATAATTATATTAACAAATGTATAGCATTGCAGATTATGTTTGCAGTGTCTGTGAACATTAAATATTTGTTAATAAAACTTTCTTGTAAGGTGATGGAGTGGTAAATTTATATGTACAGTACATGGCAGATAACAAGGATCTATTTCTTATGCAAGATCACAGTGCACGGCGGTCGGCAGCCAATGAACATGCTTGTTTATAATTTACTCTGTTTATTCTTCAAACTCAGGTAAGAGTGAACGGATAATATACACTTATGTCATTGCTGCCAGAAGATCCAGCGTTTGGCATTAATAGTCAGTACTTCGAGTTACAACCAACTGTGGGTATTTACTGGAAAATTGCTGGATAACGTTTAGTCCGTTTCGGATCTTTAGTATATTTAGTGTTATATACACTGAGAGAAAGAATTGTTTCATTACACTAAATATATTTGTTTCAGTGATGTTTGCTTCAGTTAAACAATATTATGTTGGCAAGACCAAGCATATAGAGTCTTCCAAACAAATTTAATTATTTCCCTCGACCAAATTATTTAATTAAACGCACTTTGCTACGGCCAAACGTATATTTGGTTACTAATAGGACGTCGAATAAATATTTTGTGTGAACAAACAACTCGTTACAACTTGTAACAAAATAATATTGTTAGTTATAAGTGAAGTGCTTTGAACCAACAATTTTTTTCAATGGACTAAATGATTTTGTTGGCGAAACTATATCCATTTCGTTGACTTGCGGAAGGTGGCAGACTGGCGTGCGAGAGCAATAAGATGGCGAAAACTATGCCTCAACTTTCAAAATATACGCTTGTGTGACAAGTAGAGCGTCCAAACTCTTAATTAGCATAATTAAAGGATCTTAATTTTAGCTATAACAATTTCAAAGTGGCTAACTCGATTGATCACAAAAGAAAATTCTATAAAATTGAAAAAACACCGCAGCTGCACGTCTCGTTCTTTATGCTGCGGTGGACGGATATAAATTTAATAATATTATTTGACGTCATTTACCTTCTCGCAGACGGAAGACAAACATGTTTGAAACTATAGCAGTGCAATCGTAAGATAATATTAACTATTCCTATACAAATAACTGAAGAAAGTGAAGGGTAAGTGGATCAAATCCCGACCCATCCATTTGTTTTATTTTAATTTCCAAAATTTTTTTAAGTTTATTAAAATAAATTTCTAGTTCTTCAAATATTGCATGTGCATTTGATATGATCAACGAAATATTTTTATCACCAGCTAAATATTTTGTACTGTTAACGAAATACAACCATTTGCCTCAAACAAATCGAGGGAACAAAATAATTTGGTACGAGCAAACAAATATTTAACTGCCCCTATACAAATAGATGATTTGGTTGATTGAAATTTTTTTTTTCCTTGAGCTTTCGGATATATTGCTGGGAATGCCTTCCTTCAGCACATACAACACATCTACACAAAGTTGATTGTAATATTTTTCTAAAAGAATAATAATAATAATAATAATAATTTCGGAGAAATTCTCATTAATACACCAGTAACGGAAACCTACTGATTTTCTAAAGTGAAATACTACACATTACAGTTATGTTTCTTGAGTAATAGTTACATTAAAACACCCTCAAATGTTTTCATGTTTAAAAATTGTTAACAGAAAAGTTTTGCTAACGCCAGTCTGCATAACAGGACAAACACATGGTTTTACTCTCAAATATTCCGTAAATTAAACCATTCCATTTTATCGCAGTGTGAATTACTTCATTTCATTAAGAAAATAGAGTCCATAAACATAGTAGTACGATGCCAAGCGTGTTCTATCTTCCATGAAACTGAAGAAGTATGTTCCCAATATTTTAACAATTTAAAGAAAAGACATTTCGAACTACACTGTTAGAAAATTTGTCCGTAAATTTACGAAAAGTAACGGTAAAAGTTTCTCCGTGGATCTTCGTAAATTTAAAACCTCTTCATAATGTAGAGAAACGGTATTCTTCGTTTAAGTTACAGAACTGCCCGTAAATACACAGAAACTTCATTACATATAAAAACGGAATTCTTCGTCAAGTTACAGAACTGCCCGTAAATATACAGAAACTTCATTACACATAAAAACTGATTTCTTCGTTTGGTCACAGAACAGCCCGTAAATATCAAGAAACTTCATTACACATAAAAACAGAGTTCTTCGTTAAGTTACAAAACTACCCGTAAATATACACAAACTTCATTACACATAAAAACGGAGTTCTTCCGTTGAGTTATATAACTGCCCGTAAATATACACAAACTTCATTTCACACTAAATCTGTGTTCTTCGTTAATGTAACAGGAGTGCCCGTAAATATACACAGACTTAATCATACATAAAATTGGTATTCTCCATAAATTTGGCTGAATTTTTATAAATATACAGAAACTTCATTTAACTTTCAATACTGTTATTTTTTTAATAAATATCACTGAATGACTGCGTACATACTGTAACTTTGTTATGCGTAAAATGCAAAACTATCTAAAGAAAAGTTATTCCTAAAAATGTACTGAAACTTCATTATAGCCTACATTTGAAAATACCTTAATTTAAAAAAATTAGGTTTCAGTTCATTACATTAAACGTGTTACATTGTCAGTAATATCATAATGCTTTGCAAATTCTGCAGAATGTGGAACATATTATCCATAGTTAAAAAGAAAATATTCTTCATGTGTCTACTTCCTAATAAAAAAAATAATTTATTGTAATTGTACACATATCCTGTCACAATGTAAAATGGAGTGTGATATGTGAAGATTGTACGATTCAACTGTAATTTAAAGATTCAATGTTTTTTAAATTTTTGTATGCACAACTCACGTAGTGATTACACATTTCTTTTACAAACCATAAAACTATTTTGTATATATCAAGGCACCTTCATAGTACAGTTTAAAATCAGTACATGAAACTAAGTACAGTACAAACACTA
>PNEQ01078838.1:0-15270 GCA_003012365.1 Medauroidea extradentata
TGCGCCTTTCATTTCCCTCACCTCTCGTGAGTATCAGGGCCCGGCCTTCTCCGGAGCAAGCGGCAGGTGCCGTTCTAATATATATTTTTAGTGCAGTGTTTTGTAAGTGTATTTACTTGTGTGTCGGGCGTGGAAGAGAGCCCTAGAATACTCTTCCCCAGCGTAACGTTAGGTATTATCACGTAAGTGGTCAGTACAAAGGACAGTCACGTGGCCGACGGCCAACACGACCCTGAGTGCAAGAGTCCCGTGTCCGCCCGGGTAAAATTCAGTTTAGACGGACTGGCGCCCTTCCGGCAATCCAAGTCGATTAACGCAGTAAACGTCACCGCGCAATCCCCTTGTGGCCACGTCACACGTTTAGCTTGACCCTCGTGCCAAATGAAGCAATGTCCAGTGCTAGTACCCATGTTGAATACAGTGAAGTTGTATGTCGAGAGCCTACGTTTGTAGTAGAATTGTGAAAAGTCTCCACTTGGTGTAGGCAGTACAGCTTGCATGTCAAAGCAAGCTGCAATGCTTTCTTTTTCTTTGGCTCGTTTTGAGTCTATTTCTTTTGCCCGCCTGCTGAGGTCACACTCTTTCTTGTGCATGTCGTAATTTTTCTACAAGCTTTCTTTATCGCTGGAATTCTTCCACGTTTCACAAAAAGGACACTGGTCTTTTTTAGGAACAAAAAACCCTAAATTAATCTGTGTAATAAAAATATTTCTATATGCTGTATAGTTACCAAACTTTTCATTTCGAGTTCTGCAATCTGTAACATAATCTTTATGGAGATCGGCAATTGTTTTAGAGCCACTTATGTATTCGCGAGAGGTTTGCTGTCTCAAATAATGAGATTCAATCCGGGGTACAGAATTGATATGCTTAACTATTCCTTCTGTAATGGTTGGGTCTGAAGTATTGTGGTTCAAATGATTCCCCGCCTGTCTGGTACTAAAAAACCATCGTCTAGTTTTTTTATGTCATTTCTTATCATTTTGTCTCCCACGTCTATAGTATTCATAAAATACCTTTTGCAAACTCTTACTCTCTTCCCATCTACTTCAAAGTAGAATCCATTATTTAACCCATGGGAAGTCTTATCCGAAGAAGTTACTCTTCGATATTTAGGATTTACTACAATCATCTGTTTTGCAATGAACGCTCATTGAGAATTTATATCTCACAAGCCCCAGTATTTGTCAAAAATAGATTTCCTCTTTTCTGGGTCAATGGTTTTACACTGAAATTTGCAGTTCCCTTGACACGCTGGTTTCATAGAACGTGCAGACACAACATTACCTTTGCAATTAGTATACTCCAAACCTAGGTTCCTGTTATATTTAGCCTTGTTTTTTTTCAGTCTTGAGTGCGTCGTTTTCATTTTCTGGACTTCTTGGGCGAGGCATGTTGAACGCATCGGTTGACTCTTGGATGTTACCTGAAAACATAACAGAACAGTACATTGTAAAAATGTTTGTATGTGCACAGGTTAGCCATATGCAAAAACATACAGTAACAGACAAAGCATTGAATAAGCGTCGCTAAATTTTTAAACAACAATGTTACATCCACTAAATGGAAAAGATTTCTAGTCAGTGTAAGAGGTAAGATGATCTATGTCGTCAACTGCAACAATATCCAAAATATATATTTTTCATAAAAACATTTATCAACTAACAATAAAACTGTTTTAATTCTCATGACTCTATTTCTCTCTTGGTTATCACATTAGACTGTGTGCCATATAAACACATTTTATTTTGTACGTGTGTTCATACTCACAAGCATAGGTTATAGAAATTTATAAAACCTGATGTATTCTAAACCACGCCTCATTATTATCATGTATTATTGTGTATCTTTTGTAAAGTATTACACACACTAATAGCAAACACCAGTAATGTTACTTACTTTCCAACGTGTCCGTTATGACCTCTGGTGAAGTTGTTTCACTAGTTGAGGTTATGTCTTTGTGCAGACCTTGTAGGTCATCAATGTCATCCTCAGAACTGCTTCCTTCAGGTTTCCACGTTTTATCCACATCACTGTCGTCCAACTCACTACCAGAATCCGAACTATTCTGTAGTAAAAGAAAACACAACATCCCCATTATTAGTGTATCGCAAACATTTTTTAAAATTTTAACTGAATACAAAATAATTACAAATGAATGCATAATATGGTATCTATTATTACCTGATCTTTTACTCGTGCAGCTAATACTTTCATAAACTCGCTTCTGGACTTATACATCTTGCTTTCTACATACAACACCACCATAGACACTGCAACACCACTCACTTAAACAAAACAAACTTCATGGCATGTGTACCAGTATCATGGAACAAAATGTACCATAACAATATTATATCTTATGCTTTGGTCATGGGACACATTATCATTGAATTAAATGAGCAAAACGATGACATTTATGCTTTCCTGAGGTACATCAATATCATGAAGTAAAATAGTAAACACTGATGTGGCCGTATAGAAATAAAATAAAGCAAGTGTCTAAGTACACATTTTCATTGGATAGGGCCATACATAAGATGTGGCCATATAGAACTACAATGTAGGACTTAATCATAGGAATACCATATGGACACATTTACGCCGTGCTTCCAATAATTTACATACTACATGCGGCCCTATAGAAAAAAATAGAGAATTTTTTTCTCGACAATGTAGCCTGGCTACTTAAAATTATGTAATTTTTGCACTTGTGGCCGTCTTCTTCCCAAGGTGTGATATCTGTGCTATAAGCAGCATTATCTTTGGAGCAAGGAATGTGGGAGTTCTCTCTGGGAGACCAAACGAAGTGGACGTAATGGCTGGAAGGCTACGAGACATACACAGAATGACGACGACTTCGCCTTTCTGGGTCATTCCGAAGGAAGTTTATCTGGGTGAACTGGATGCCCGTATTACCCGGTAGACAGAAGGACTGGGGCCTGCTTATTACAGAAGATTGGTAACGTTAATTTATCACGTTACTGTGGTAGGGCCAGCAAGCACCGCCATATTTTTTTATGTATCAAGACATGTTGGTTTACACATTGTGATCACCGACTGGAAGTGCTGCAGTCTGGCTCTGCGATGGGGGTTATCTAGTAGCCTAGGTCTTAGGACTTCTGTAGCTAGATATTTTTTTAATATTCCTCCCCAATGTTTTTCCTTGCTCCACCACCATCTTGAATGAATTTTGCAGTATATTGTATATAATTATTTTGTATTCCTGCTTCAAATTTTTAACATTAATTAACTTAGGCTACCATATTATGAATGTACTGGAATGGTCATCTATGATTAAATATTACGTGCGATAATATTGTTTCCTGTCTATAGGAATATTCAGTACCTCTAATGTAGGACTCTATTGTCTCCTAGGAATACCTGGAACAGATCCACACCATCTTGTTTGAACCCTGAGATAATTTTCTGTGGCAATGAATTAAATGAATTTCAGTTTACGTTTTTGTAAATGTTGATTATTTCGAGTCTTATGCATTCCATTATAATTATTACAGAGTTTTACTGAGTGAGTCTATTTAACACAAAAAAAAAAACACAGAAAAAGTGATCGCCCTTCCGCGGGGCCAGGTTCCCTAGTTGAAGTTTTCCTGCATGAAGTAGAGCTGTACTGTTAGGAGAAACAAATTGTTTCTCATTTGCTTGTCTTGGTTGCTACAGTTGTGTTGTTTTGATCGTGACACACGAAATTGCAGTAAAAAGGAACTGTAAATGAACACATTGAAGAGGCCATAGAGAAAGTAGTCGCGGAGTATAATGCTGACAGTGAGTCGTCCTCTCGCACAAATTCAGTCACAGAACATGACACTTTAAAAGAAACAGGCGGTATGATAGAGGTCATGAAAATATTGCAACAACTACAACTATCACAAAAAAACAGTACAAGATAATTTACAACTATCACAAAAAACACTACAAGATATTTTACAGACCCAACTGCTGGAATCACATAACACGATACGCGCAGAGATCCAAATTAGTCAGTTAGCGCTGCAGACTTTTCAGGAAAATTTGCACTATCAAATGCACACTCTCCAGGAAAACCAAAACACGGTTCAAGCAAAATTACAAGACCTCAGTACTGAAATTTCGGATAAATTTTTAACTTTGAACCAGGAAATCAGTGGTAGGATTGAGGCCATAGAGAACACAACAAAAAATTGTGTCATGCTCGTTCAAACTACTATACTGGAGTCAAATGGAAGGTTGGAGGGGCTCGACCGGATCATCGAAATGAACAGATGCGCAATAAGCGACGCATGAAGTCTACACCGTCGCATTCACTCAGTGCCAGCGAAAGCGCGAAAAACTAAGCAACAGCGTAGTGCACACGGAGAGAGGTCAAGCTTCCAGAGACACAGGGACGCGAGTGTCAATGCCCACGTTGCCACGCGGCAACAGTCGCAACATTGCGGTGTAAGTACTGCGGACAGGCCGCACACGCTGTGTGCCTAGTCGAAGAGGAACGTCAGACAGTAGTCGGGACAGGCTTTTTGTGCTTTGGGTGCATTGCAGCCACCCGTCAAACCTTGCAGGAACCACTGGACTTTCACGAGCCTACGTTGAGAGTCATGCACCCAGTGTACGACACCATGCTGTAAACTACGGTCACCGTGATCCAGACTGTGTCCTTGCCGTCCACGTTTACGAGCGCCCGGAGCGCACTAGTGATGTCATGCGTGACAGAGACGGTCGCAGAGAACAGACCGTTCATCATGTCAACACATCGTCAGTTCCAGACATTACCAACGTTTGCTAGAAGGACGTGCGAAGACCCGGAGGCATTCCTTGATGTCTGTAAGAGCCGACTGCGCTGGTACGGCGTGTGCGAGGAAGAGTGGTCTCAATGCATTGGGAGCCAGCTGACGGGTCCATCCAGTAAGTGGTGGTCGGGCATGACATGGTACGCAATGCTGTGGAGAGAGATTCGCGGACTTTTTGTGTCGCATTACGGTGAAACAATTACTTCACTCCAGGCGCAGAGCCAGATGGCGCTGGAAACGCAAGGTAACGAGTCGCTTGCCGCATTCGTGTCGCATAAGTACCATGTGCTACACAAGTACAAACCACACCTCAGTGCGCGCCAAGTGCTCACCGTCATTGCTGAAACTGTGCGCCAAGAATTCCGGGCGGCGCTAGTGCCACTGCTGACCTACGAGCCGGAAAAGTTTATACAGGCTGGCATGCTGTTCGAAAGGGGCACGCTGCAACCACACACACACCCGCATGGGAGCTGTGGTGTGCACCGGCCCACAACATCAGCGCAGTCAACACCACCGAGCCAGCAGGGAATCGGCGACGAACATTAGTGCCGAAGGAGTGAAAGGTACGAGAGTGAATAGTCAACGGGTAATGTGCATGCCGACGACAAAATACACCTCACGCTGAATTACAGCAAGCCACCACTATTACCTTGTCAATTTTGCCCCGGCAGTCAGCCACATTGGCACAAACATTGCACAAATGCACCAAGCAGACCCATGCAGATTGGCAACAGTGGCAGAAACCAGTCGGGAAACAGACAGTAGGTGTCGCGGGGCCTGATATCACTGCGCACCTTAGTGTAAACATAAAAATCCAGATGCCACAGCATGCTCTCCTCCATCAGATTTATAGTAAACATCACCCTTCAAATAAAAATTTTGTAACTATAAACAACCTCCGCTGCTATGTGCTGGTGGACACAGCAGCGTTATACAGTTTCATTCGGCAAGAATTCGTAAATTTAAAATCCATCTCAGCAATAGACCAGCCTGTCCGCTTAGCTGCCGAAGGCGTAGAGTGCCACGCGATAGGCCATACCACAATTGTCATTCGCATAAGAGACATTGAAACCATCACGACAGCCTTGGTTACACCGGAGCTGAGGGAGGACGCTATCCTGGGCCTGCCTTGGCTCACGGAACAGAACATGGTGGTGGAGCCCACAGCGTGACGCATCCACTTCGGCACCGTCGAGGGTAGAAGAGCGTATAGTACTGAAGCCAAATCCTGTGTCTGTGCCCCTGTAGTTTTGTTAGAGGATATCTCGAACGATGTACCTCCGGCCTACAGAAAGGCTTTTCAGCACCTACTAAATGAGAGGAGGGAAGTGTTTGCGGCTAATGATATCTTAAGACGCACTACGGTGACCGAACACTGGATTGATGTGACCACCCAAAAGCCCATTTACACGTCGCCTATAAGTTATCTACCACACCAGGCTAAAATCATTAAAGATAAAGGAAATGTCATCTGGCGGAGTGACTGAGTCAGCCAATAGCCGTTATAATTCACAGATAACACTAGCCCCCAAGAAGGACGGTACGCTGCGCTTCTGCGTGGATCTATGCCACATGAACCTAGCCATAGAAAATTAGGCTCCACCATACATCAGTGTGAAGAATGCACTGACAACAATTGGTCGTGCGTAATTTTTCCATGTTCACGGCCCCCGACGACAGCCAGTACCAACATTGTGCTATGCCATTCGGCCTGAAGGGGCGCCAGCGACGTTCCACACGATGATGGTGCAGGTGCTAAGTGGCCTGGCAGGCGATTTCACATTAGCCTATCTTGATGGCATACTGATATGGTCCAATATGTGGGAAGAACATCTGATCCACCTCTTGCTCGTCCTGGAATGACTAGAACTCAATGGGCTGACCTGCGCGGTACCCAAATGCCACATAGGGAAAGCAGAGAAAGAATTTTTGGGCCACATGGTGAGCGAAGACGGAATCAAGCCGAACGCCGAACACCTGAGTCTTGTGGAGAAATGCCAGCCACCGGCCACTTGCAAACAACTGCGCAAATTCTTTGGGCTAATAAATTAGTTGGGCGAGCATATTAAAGATTTTGCAACCAATACCACACCATTGACGGCGCTCTTGTAACCACAGAGAAGGTATAGCTGAACAACGGAAGCCGACCGGGTGTTCCTGGAGATCAAGAAGGCATTCACACAAAGCGAGACTCCATCCCACTATGACTGTCAGCGACCACTGTATCTCCAAACGGATGTAAGCCAGGAGGGGATTGGTGCGGTGCTGTACATGTATGGTGGGAAAGGGGATAAGCGCGTGATCGACTTCTCGAGTGCCAAGTTCGGTCCCACGGATAGGCGATACCATGTAAACGAACAGGAGTGTCTGGCAATCGTGAAGGCGGTGAGACGGCACCATGTTTACCTGGAGAACCAGCGATCGTTCTGCGCACTGAAAAAAGGTGCCTGGTATGGTTACAGTCCATGCATGAAGCACACAGCAAGCTCGCCCGGTGGTCAATGGCATTACAAGTGTATTATTTCGAGGTGGAACACGTCGCTGGGAATGACATCCAGCTGGCCAACGCATTGTCGCACGTGCCGTGCGGGAACGTCATTGTACGCGACGACACTGACTGGGAAGACATCATGCCCCGCGGGCACGCTCAGCTGACGCACAACTATATGAGTTGGTCACGGCGATGCCAGAGACAAACATCAACACCATTTACGAGAATGTTGTGTCTGAGCAGCGTGAATGTGCCATACGCCAGAGTAAAGGCCGGTAGTGCGCTCAAGGGATGGTGAACAACTGGCGAGTGATGGAAAGTCATATGGAGACATGCCCCCCCCCCTTTTGAGGGGAGGGAAGGACCCTGGAAACTGTTCGTGCCCCAATGGGAACGAGAGCACATGCTCCATAATGCCTATGACGGGCATTACGCCGGCCACCAAGGTGCGTGCCAGACAGTACGAAACATCAACTGCCTGTTTTACTGGCCAGGGGTGACCCGAGCTGTGCAGAGATATGTAAGGGCCAGCGAGACGTGCAATAAATAAAAATAGCGGAGGGCCGACGGCGAGCAACAGCAGCAGCCACGCCTGCCGGAGCGCCCCTTCGAAACTGTCGCCCTGCACATAATGGGCCCATACCCCCGCTCCACGAACGGCAAGCGCTTCATCTTGGTTGTGATGGTCATGATTTTCCAGGTGGAAGGAAGCATATGCTTTCCTTAGCACACACATCTAAACCTTGTGCACACCATGGACACAGAATTTTATGCGAGATGGGGCTACCCCCGGACATTGCTCACGACAATGGATCTCAATTCACTGGGTAGAAATGGAGAGACGCATGTGAGAAGTGGGGTGTCTACCACCACACCTCGCCAGTGTACCACTCACGTGCCAATCCCACCGAGTGCTGGAACCAAGACCTTAAGATGCAGCCCCGCCTCCGTGTGGGTAAGAGACACAAGACCTGGGCCAAACATCTGCCCATAGCGCTATTTACGCTTAGATGTCGGGTGAATGTAGCAACCAGAGAGTCACCAGCAGCGGCCCTACTTGGGTGCAACCTAAGACTCCCAGGGGAGTACCATTGTGCGGCCATCAACAAGGAAGAGCCAGTAAGTCCTTAAGCCCGTACAGAACGACAGAAGGGGCGACACACGGCGATGAGGACCAACCAGCAACACTAAGCACAACAGTGGCTAAAAAACACAAGAAAGTCCCCTGAACAGCTCCAGCCCGGGCAGCACGTGTACATCAAGGCGCACCCTCTCTCGGCAGGCAAGCGAAATTACTGCGCAGGCTTCGCAGCAAAGTAGAGTGAACAGCACGGAGTCGTGCAAGCTTGTGGAAGAACCACCTACCTCGTGAGATGCCACAATGGTCAGATAACCAAGATACACAGAGACGACCTGCATGCTGCGCACGATGGCGACGTCGGGGCACCATGCACCACCACGCCACCTAGAGCGGACACGCAGGGAACATTGCTATCCGACACCCCAAGTGCAGGAGATGGCACCCCCACCAGGTGCATAACACGCCTCATCGTGAACCGGACACCACCGACGCACTCACCAGGACCGAGAATCAATCAAAGTGTCATGGCGTGGCAACTACTGCAAGCCGACAGAGGCGTATATGCCTTGATGCCTGGCGTGGAGGCGCCTACTGCCGATACGGCCCGACCCCTCCCCAATGGCACTGCACCAGACTGGACCGCCTGGTCACAACGGGCCCCAAGGAATGACCAGCGAGGTCTCTGCCCATTTACCACTGGGTAGGGGCGGCAGCCCAACATCTTCCGGGACCGTCGCAGGCTGCCAGCCAGTATGACACGGGTGTCAGCCCGCCGCCAGCGCTGCAAGAGGGTGAAGGCCGGGCGTCCACGACGCCCCCACACCACTGCCGGGGCTGCAGGGTGCGCCCCTGGTGCACCATCTGCCAGGGTGATCTGGCATCCCGGACAGTGGTAGCAGCCCCGCCAGGCCATCAGCCACCACAGCCAGGCAGGTACCAGCTCTGCACTCGGCGAACAGGCCAATGGAGCACTCCCTGTAGCAGGTAAGGTAACGGAGGCTTGGTTCGCAAACAGGCTCCCGGGATGGAGGCGTTTGATGCGCAATGCTCGCGCTCCTCTTCCAGTACAGCCAGTCGTGCGCACCACACCACGACTATGGAATGACAGTGGCGGCAGTACCGCCAGCGCATACTGGAACACACCCGACCATGTGTGCGCAATAGGCGGCGGCACCCAGATGTCACCCCCATGACGTCAAGTGTAGACAGTGTGTGCGCAACATTAACAGAACTACCGTTTATTGGTAGCAAGGTGCCCCGATGACGTAAACCACAGTAAATCCACCTTTTGTTAACATGTGTCGTTTCTAGCACTCCCTAGCTAATTCCGTCAACGTGGGTCACACCACCAGTAGGTAGTAGTGTTTCGAGGCCAAGGGTAACCATGCAGTGTCTGAAAAATTCCCAAGCAATATTTTTTTCGTTCTTAACCTCAAACAACTGTAGAAACACCCCTGCGCCTTGTGGGCAATTTGGACTCGCCCATGCAGACAACTTTGCAACCCAAGTCCTTCGTGTTAAATTCTCAAGTGCCTTTTCCTTAATGTAATGGTAATAGAAGTCAGTAGTGATTTATGTGTCTAATTAATTTTTATAAATATTTTTAATGTTGCCTGTTTTCTTTCATGCCACCTAATTTAAAATTCTAATGAATTCTTAAAAAAATTGAAAATCATATAAACTCTCCCACAAACCAAATTTGATACACTATTCAGCAGGTGCATAATTTTTCAGTGTTTTGGGTACTTCACCCATATGTTTGTAAGTGTATTTTGTGTTTCGGCGGTTGCTTCTCGCGCTTGGCCGGACGAGGCAGAGGGACGCACGAGTCACTCTGGGCCCTACAAAACTTTGCATCATTCATAGCATATCAATAGTTTAAATTTTCAACCGCAGAACCGTAATTCTCTTTTTATTAGCCTAGAGGTGCCCATCAACCCATGCAACTCAACCGCCCAGGGGCCTTAAGAAAATAATTGGTCACCCACGTGGTGTTTTTAACTGCAGTGTAGCCCCCCGGTTGGTATTAGGACCGGATCTGCTTAGTGCATCACAGTGTTTGGAATTTGTACGGAGTATGATGCTTAACAATAAATACGGATATCATTGAGGTACGTATTTCAATGGCTTGCCGCTTCACGGCCTTCAGGGTGCGGGACCCTTCAACCCGCACTACCCAGTGTGTTGCGTAGGGTGTGTCTTTTGGTGCTTTGTCTGTGCTACGGGCGTGGGGAACACCAAAAGATTCCCCTGCGTAAGTATTCACGACGATGAACAGGGAGTGTTATTTCTATGTCACGGCCGTCGGCCGCATAACCCTGTGAAATAGAGTCTGTCTCTCATTCTGAGTGCCAGTTCTCTCACAACGGGCTGGCGCTACCGGGCATTACTTTGCTGATGTTATCCGGCTAAATCTAACTCGTAACTTCCACCCGCGCCCGCATCAAGTATTGTTACAATTTTATGCAAAAACTTAAATATGGGCAATTCTCTGAGCTCTTTGGGATAGAGGTCTTATAATTAGAAATAAAAGTGTTGAATTAAATAATTGTTTACTATCTAACAAAGCTAACAAACATACACAAACAGTAATCAACTATATATTTCACAACTCTCGTAACTGTGCACACAATTACTACTGTGTAACAGAAACGTTAATTAACTTTGACAATTAAAACATAAGAATATTTACCATTAATCAAAGACTATAAATCACAATAAAAGTCAGTCATAAATCCAATCAACAATAGCTCAAATAGTGACAATGTACAACCTGAACAGTCCGAAGTGGTAATGGCTCACCATGCGCTGCGCAGCAACCCTAGTGCACCACCATCTTCACTCTTGAGGTCTTTGGTTTGACTCCCGTCGCGCACTCCTTGCTGTCCGTCGACCAGCAGCAGTCCTCTTATTCCGCCCAATTCTGCTCCAAATCTGTTGATTCGGCCCTTATATACTTGGCAGAATTCTGGGGTCTAAAAATATACATTTCATAATGCTTCGGATGTGACTTGAGTCCCTATTATGTATCTCGTCGGGATTCCCACTATGAGACAGCCCGGATTGTGATCATGGGCCAGCCCTCAAAGTGTTTCGACACAGGCCCAAGCCTGTCTACCCTCAGAATTGCAGCATGCAACAGCATTCTTTATTTCCAAGTAAAAAATTTAAAAAAAAAAAAAAATTTTTTTAGAAAACTTATGGCTTGAAATCACAAAATCTACAAAAATGAAAATATTTATTTTTTAATAATTTTTAGTATGGTAATATGTATGCCTCTATAATAACCAAATTTCAAAAACACACTTATTTTGATTTGAAAATAACTTCACTATCCGAAAATCTCTGCGCAAGAAGTTTACTGATTTTTTTTACAGTTTACGGATGTTCCATTTCACTTACAGGACACTGTCACACTGAGCTACGTGAATACAGACCATAGAAAAGGGAGGGATGAAGTCTGGTGGAAAGGGATGGGGAGGTAAAGAAATGCTATTGGGATGGGTTGGTTGTTCCTAGCAGACTTCAAGGTCGCCAAACTCCACCCTCATCACTGTTGTTCATACTAACAGTCCTGATACTAATGTTTAGCAAGGGTTTTACCCAGATACAAAACACATCGGAATTCTTACATATCTGATGTGTGCAGTGACGGTAATTTTGAGTTGAAAATTCTTTATACATAGACGTAAATATGAAATGGATCTTTAGATACAACTTAAAATGGTACATGTGTTTAATACTACAAGCTGGAGGGACACTGCCCCACTTTGTACAGAAGTGGGGGACATATGCTCCCTCTGCCGCCCAGTTCCTGCGCCCCTGTACACTATGATAGGTTGAGCAAAGACTTGCTGGTTCCTGGAGCGACATAGAGTTGACCTCCTCCTTAAGCCGCTAACCGCCAACTGCCGAGACCATGGCGGTGTACCTGGCTCGTCCAGCAAGTTCCCGCCACACACTCATAATTATACAAAATCCCTTAAACAATACAGAACAAAAAACCGATAATTTTTAAATGCAAATTCTTGACAATTAGAATCCCAAATAGTATTAGGAAATGATTCTATAATTATTTTCAGACATGCAGATTTCGGGTATCCAGAGATTTATGTAATGTTGTATTGCGGTAATGTGTAGGTTAACTAATGAATTTTTAGGAAGGACGGAAAACACTTGAAAACACTTAACAAAAATCTTATATTTAAATTCACTTAAAAATATCTTGCAGTATATTATGCAGCGTGGCTGGCCGCGTGGGTGAGTCCATGTTGCCGGCATGGCACAGGGGTGTTTCTGCGATGTTTGAGGTTAAACCTGACAGATGATATTAAAAAACTATTTAAGTGTAAACAAGGTTACCCCTGACCTTTAAATTTTACTCAGCAAATGTGGATGCGACCCACGTTTCTGCACTTTGCCAGTAAGTCGCAGCGTGACACTCGCCACGTAAACAGTTGTTTATGGGTGTTAATACATATGGGGCACTTTCCCTACATTTGCTGGGGGTCTCTTAGCACCGACGCACATTTTGCTACCACCCGGCATCACGGGGGCGGCGTCTGGGCGCTGCTACTTCTTAGCGCCATGTGGTCGGGTGGTTTCCCTTATGCAGGTGCGGTACTGCCTGTTTCGGCTGTTACAATTAGTAGGCGTGGTTCGCACGACGAGCTTCAGCTAAGGGGATGCGGAACGGTCCACGTCAAGTAAAACAAGCATTGTGAAATTTTGGAAAAAATGTTTACTGAGGTATGGAAAACTATGGTAAAAATATAAAAATTCCCGCCATCTTCAAAATACAAACACAAGATGAACGAAATACACAGTAGTAAAATTAGCTTTGTAGTTTGTACGTAGTATAAGTGTACTAACTTTGGCAAAATTCTGAAAAATATTTCCAAAGACATGTAGTACTAAGCTACGAATGTAATATAGGCCACCAATTAAAAATATATGAACACAGGCAAAGCGAAATAAACAATAGTAAAGTCAACTTTGTATGTGTACAAAGTTTGGTTAAATTCTGAAAAAATATTTCCTAAACTAAGCTAAAAATATATAAATGACCGCCATTTTGAAAATATGCACACGGGATGAACGAAATGCACAATATTCAAATCAGCTTTGTATGTAGTATATGTGTACCAAGCTTAGGTAAATTTTGAAAAAAATACTTTCCAAGATGTAACATTCTCTGCTAAAAATATAAAAATGGCTACCATTTTAAAAATATAAACACAAAATGAACGAAATACAATATATTCAACTCAACTTTGTACATAGTAAATGTGTAACTAGTATGGTGAATTGCTGAAAATTATTTAGTAAAAGACATGCGACACTATGCCAGAAATATGAAAATGGTCAGCATTTTAAAAATATGAACACAGAATGTACTAAATAGGCGATATTCAACTCAGGTTAGTATGTAGTTTATGAGTACCAAGTTTGGTGAAATTCTGAAAAATTTCCTAAGATATGTGAGACTAAGCTAAATATATAAAAATGGCCGCCATTTTAAAAATAAACTCTGCGGATGAACGAAATACACAAAAGTCAAGTCAACATTGTATGTAGTATATGTGTACTAAGTTTTATGAAATTCTAAGTACGATTCCTTAGATATGCAGTTAGACCAACATTTTAAAATGGTCGCCATTTTGAAAATATGACCATGGTGTAAACGAAATACAAATATGTCAAGTTAGATTGCAGCTATATGTGTACAAAGTTTGAAGAAATTCACAAGCACACACACACACACACACAGAAAGGAGATCTCATGAGCCTACTTTTTTCCTTCGGAAAATAGGCTAAAAATCACATTCCACGAATGCAATAATGGTTCGAAAAATGTTTAGGTAACAATATCTATTGATATTGACTATATTGTACATAATAGGTAATTTACATTTTACATATACAGTACTATTTTGGTACAGGAAAAAACCGTAACGCTCGATAGTAATGAATTAGGTCGTATTTGCGTCACAACCCTGTTTTCCTTATTCGAGCCTGTCGTGGACTAATCACTACGTAACACATTTTCCTAGTTCCTTTCACTGGGCAACGATTGATACCACACTGGCCATGGAGATACTTGTGCTGTGCTCTTGGTTAAGTTGGTACTACTCACAGACTTCACAGAACTGTGCCGGGCGTAGGGAAAATGATTCGTTCCTTCCCGGCAGGCTCCCTTCCCGCTCGAAACGGAAGTCGTGACTCGTGCGTCGTCGGCACGTGAGTGCATTGCTATTGTGTCCATACGTCCGGAGACGTGGTTCGTGAAAAAGTGATAACGTGTTGCACTGAGCAGTTGGAAGTCGAGGCTGAGAAGAACTACTGATTTCTAGAGGTATGCACAGATCAGATAGTTTCAGTATTTAGTTTTTTTTTTTAAATCAATCATATTAAAAACTTTTCGCGTTTTAAATTACCTATACTAATTCAATCCCTATTGGGACATGGTCGAATTATTGCTGTCATCTGTAAAATAGTGTTTTTTGGAGCATCTTCAGTGAATTTCAATGTAACTGTGTTGACGGCAGTTTCGGGATGAATATGCAGCTATATGAGAAGAGATTTTTCTGCACGTTGGCTGTTAATAATTCTGAGAGTCGCTGTGCTTCCTCCCGAATAATTTGTACACGGTTCGTAAATAAGTTCCGCGAATGTTCATGTAAGATGTTCAGTAGTAGAAAGGAAGAAGTGACTGAAAGGTGTTGCACTAATCGTGTAGTAATACGCAACATGTTTGGATAGTTGTGATTCTCACTGGCTTGAAGAACACTATATATTTGTACGGAAGTAATTTAAATAAAGCGCGTCTTAATATTTTCTTTATATATATATATATATATATATATATATATATATATATATATATATATATATATATATATATATATATATAT